>CAEFZP010002986.1:95000-127500 GCA_903064625.1 Mallotus villosus
TCGCCTGTCACACACGCCCCCAGCCCCGGGGGGAGGAGCGATGCGGAGGGGGGGAGGGATGCGGAGGGGTATTTAAAGGACTCGTGTCTCTGGGGAGGATGAGACAGGCCCCTCGTGGAGAGACCTGGCTGAGTGGAGGCACAGATCACAGAACGTGAAGTGGAGAACAGGCGGGGCGGAAAACAGCCCGTCTCCACGCCGCCACTCTCAGCCCCGCTCGGGAAACCATCAGACTCGCGCACGCGTGTGGGGCACACGAACACACGCGTGTGGGGCACACCAACAGACGAACACACGCATGTGGGGCACACCAACACACGCGTGTCGGGCACACCAACACAGGCGTGTGGGGCACACCAACACACGCGTGTGGGGCACACAGACACACGCGTGTGGGGCACACAGACACACGCGTGTGGGGCACACCAACACACGCGTGTGGGGCACACGAACACACGTGTGTGGGCACACGAACATCCACAAAAACACCTGTGTAGTTAGAGCATTGGAATAGATAACAGAGAGGGTGGGCAGGGGGAACTACATAAAAAGCCAAACCCAAACACACATTTATACATGTAAGCCATGGGTATTTCATGGCAGAATACACCCAGAAGAGATCAAGATGCTGAAATATGACTGGCCTAAGGACAAAAAAAAACAAATACACTTGAACAAAACTCCACTCTGGATGTAGACCGTTGAAAACATCTCTGTCTCACCATCCACGTCCTAAACACTGTGCAGGTTTATTGTTTCTCCCTCTCTGTTTATATCTTCCTGTTGACAGCTTCTCAGTCTATTTTCACACCCGGCAAGGCGGCAACCCACACACATCGAGTGTCAGGAAGACCTCCGAGAATCAATTCCCCTTGATGCTTCCTGCCTGGTAGCCACGGAGATGTGCTTACTGATTCTGACCGTCGACTGACCCGACCGAACACTCTCCACTGGATAAGATCTCCCACGGCCCCGCCTACTGGGGGTAAGGAAGACCGCTAGCCTTAGAGGGCTATTGTTAGCATTAGTATCATCGAATCATATAGGGGCATTGAGATTAATGGGTGTTCTGTGAACTGGGCACCGATCGACCCAGCAGAGTCCTGAGAGAGAGGCGAGAGTGAGGCGGGCTAACCGCGGCTAACGGCTAACCGTTTCTGCAAAAAAAGGAATGAAAGTGTTTTTTCTTAGACTTTTGCCCACTCACCTTGCCTTCGTCCTTTGGGCTGTCACTCAAATGAACCACGGGCCCTGGGTGTGTTTTAGTCGACCTGTGACGGAGAGAGAAAGAGAGAGAAAGGTGGAAATAACGTCAATAAAAAAAAAGCTCAGTGTAACAACATTAACATGAAGACCACTGGGTCTTCGTAAAACAGCACCAGACTACCCAACGTGAGATTTAAACCACTATATAGTCAACGGATTCTACTGTAGGAGTTTAACGCTTGCAGCTAAAGTTACGGTTTGAGCCAGTTACTTTGGTGGTTCTCAGTCCGTGAGGGAAAACGCTCTGGAATGCTGCCAGTACATTCACCTCAGAGAACGTTCTGGATCTGCTTCAGCACCAGGATGAAAAGTCAAACTGCTGTGTGCTCCCTGCTGAATCCCAACTGCCAACAGTCACTCTCTACAAAGGCCTCTAGGCTACACACACAGACACACAGTAAAACACAACCAATCTTCACAGATTCTCCACAGTCCAGCCCATCACAAACACTTAGACCCTGCACATGGAACTGAGCCAACATATTATCTGGCTACAAAAGGATTTATACTCCACACACACAAACACATGTGTGGTGATTGTTGCTAGCTCGGTGCCAACCTATTCCGCTAGCCTGCCAGTGCATTTCTTCTGACCTCTGACCTCTAGTTGCCTAGCAACGCCAGTGTTCTGGATGTGAACCGTGCCATCACGTGTTCAACGTGTGTGTGTGACATGCTCTGACAGATTACAACCAGCACCCTGGTTTCATGAGGCTGGAAACTCAGAGATTTTCCCTCAGCAAATTTCAATCTGTATGGAAATGTGCAAAAACATTTGGAAACCCTCAATTGTTGTGTTCAAGGATTGGATTCCTCTAGTAACGGCATACAAAGATGCACACAGGGTCTAATTATGTTTCAAAAACAAACATACCTCCGAGTCAAGAGGAGTGTACAACTTAACCAAGCTGGAGACAGGAACACCTCGAAACATTAAATTGAGAGTCCACAGACTTCACATTCAGAAGAGTTCAAAGATAAGAGAAGGAGGTTAAATAAACAAAAATGTAAACTGTGAAAGGTTATTAATAAGAAGATGTCGAGAACCGGGGTGGACTGGACCTGTTTGACCGGGGCTGAGAGGGAAACGTCCTCCTCAGCCACACCAAAGAGAGACAAGCGGATCTTATCAGAGAGACCACAGAAAAGCTCTGCTGTGGTGGGAACAAAGAAATGCCCTGCGCTCTGTCGGGTCCCGGGGAGCCATGGTAACGGAAGCATCAGGAGGGAGGTGGAGGGTGGCTATAATAACCGACAGGATGGTTGACAACACTGACCAGAGATTCATGGACGTAAACAAGTGTGCGAGTTTGAACGCGTACGTAAACAAGCAAACAATCCAATGATCACACAGGCTTCTCTCAAGTCTCACGTATCTGCTGTGAGACTCCCGCATTCCAACCATTTTTCACGCCATCACGCAACATCTTGTAGGCCTATTTCTCACGCTGAAAAGTAAGTAAATGAGTAACTTGTCCCGCTCTACACAATTAACGGACGAGGACGTTTTCTGCCCCTCAGCAACCGCCCAGCCTTGCACTATAGGAAGTTGCAGAACAGTCAGGTACGTTTTCGCGCTCTCGCGTGCGGGCGGGCACGCAACCGAGTCTGCCACCTGCACTTTGCACTAGTGTGACAACAGCCAGGATGACAGGATGAGGTAACACTACCAGCGGACAGTAGGGCTTCTGCCGGTTCATCTTTCTAAAAGCTGCTGACGCGGTGAGGACGGAGGTTAGCTCGCTCCGACACGGTAACGCTAGCTTACCGTCTGAGACGCCTTCAAGCAGCGAAATGACCTACATCCTGTCTAGAAGATTATGCCCTGTTTTTAAGACTCGTATAATATCTCTGATACACCACTTCTTTAACCGCCAGGCTGAATTTCCTCCTCCCAGTGTGTTCTCTCACGTAGAGAATCCAATTAAATGATGGTGAAAGTCGAGTTATTGTGCATGTTTTAGCGTAAATAGTCTAGTTGGGACTGGCTTTGAAAAATGTAATAAATAAATAGGTAAAGCAAGATAATGAAAATATGTTTCTGTGAAGGCCCTAACAAAGGCTTATTCTGTGTTTTGTCTTCTTGTCTTTTACCAAACAATGGTAACAGTCAGTTGACAGGAAGCTTTGATGTTCTGTCTTTCTTCCCATTTCATTTCCTCCTCTAGAGCGCATCTATGATGACACATCAATTATTAAAGGTGGATTTTTCTCTCTGAATCATGAGCAGGATTAGCAAAGCGCTGCGCCTAAGAGATATTGTACCACCAAAAGAGGGGTTGAGAAATATTAATAGGATCGCATTGGTTTATATTCGTTAGCTTGTGAGTGTCGGAGCATCTGAGTCGAGTGGGTTTGTTATTTTCTGTTGAACCAGAGGCTGTGTTCTGAGACGGGGGTCAGAGGACACTAATGGGGAATGACTGATCCTTGAGGACATAACATAGTGGCCTACTGCCAATAGTACACAGATGCACATTCATTAATCCTCAAAAGAACTACATCTCCCAGCCAAATCATCTTCCACGGACATTGACGCTGGTGGAGTTCTACTTGGGGCTTTGGTGGCCGACGACTTTTGTGTGTCGTAAATATTTGCAGGCCCTCCAGTACACTCATTTGACACTTCTCTGTCTCACTCATTAAAACACTCTCTCTCGTGCTCTGTCTCTATCTCTCTCGCTCTCTCTGCTCTCTCTCTCTCTCTCTCTCTCTCTCTCTCCTCTCTCGCTCTCTCGCTCTCTCTGTCTCTCTCTCTCTCTCTCTCTCGCTCTCTCGCTCTCTCTCTCTCGCTCTGTCTCTCTCTCTCGTTCCCCCTCTCTCGCTCTCTCTCTCGCTCTCTGCTTCTTCTCTCCCTGGACCGAGGCCCAACGGTGACAAACTAATTTCCCAGACGAGTAGAAACAAGGATATTCACACTCCATCCACTCCACCATCTCCTCCACACACAATTCCTTTCAGTTATCCTCCATACACACACGTCTGTTCATGTCAACAGCACAGCCTTCCTTTTTGATATGCTGCAGAAACCCTCCTTATTCTCTTCCTCTCTCAAACTCCTCATGACGTCATACCCTCCTCTGCCTCGGAGGACCGACCAGGAGAAACATACGATCATGAGACAAGGTAAGGAGGGAGGAGAGGAAGTAGGAGAGAGGGAGTAGAGAAGAGAGGAAGGAGAGGGGGAGGAGAGGAAGGAGGAGAGAGGGAGGAGAGGAGAGGAAGGAGGAGAGAGGGAGGAGAGGGAGGAGTGATGAGAGGGAGGAGAGAGGGAGGAGAGGAAGGAGGAGAAATGTTAGCATGTGTTTTCATTAACACGAGTGGGCCTGCTTTCTCCTCCTCTGAGGATTCTGTCTCAATTTAGCCGGCTGCCAAGGAAGGCCGGCCAGAAAGACCTAGATTACATTAGACTGATAAACCCTGTCTTAATTAGAAAATAATGGGATAATTACGGAAACACAAAGACCATTAATGTAGTCATGCCAAGGCATAAGGAACCTGGGAGGGAACTGTCGGGAAAAACGAACGGTTAAGAACAGGAAACGCAGAAGAAGATTAACCAAATGCTACCATTCATATTTAAATTGACTGAATCGGTTCCTTAACCATTTTCGATGAAAATACATTTTCAGGGAGCATTTCCTTTGTGTTCAGAGGCATGTTCAGACGGATGATGATGTATGAGCATGTCAGGGAAGCAACAGCTATCTTCACTCGCTGTTTCTCTTTCTTCTCTTATGATTTGAGGTGCCGACACTCCCCTTCCCTCCCGTCCCTCACACAGGCGCTAAATCTAGGGCTTCCATGAAGCCTGCGGAAACAAGGATCCAGACAGAAAGCATTAGAGTTCAGTCGCCGTCGTGGGAATTGAGGGTATGTGGCACACTTCCTGAATGGATGTCTGGTAGGAGAGTGATGAGGGATTTCGTGTGGAATCGTTGATTTACGATGACTAACGCCTGAAGAGGTGCTGCCCCATTTTGTGCTGGTGCTTCGAGCTGGCCATTCTGGGACAAAGTTACTGAACTATAGAGCACAGTTTAAGGATCAAACACAGCTCATTCTTGCCAGCATGGTCATTTGACATTAAGATAAATTCAGTGCAAGCTACTTACTCACCTCCCTGTGATAGAAAAGTGAATTTGTTTTGGACCTGCGTGGATGTTAAACTGGAGACGGCAGGGACGTGTACCCACAATGCACTGGAGACAGCAGGGACGTGTACCCACAATGCACTGGAGAGGGCAGGGACGTGTACCCACAATGCACTGGAGACGGCAGGGACGTGTACCCACAATGCACTGGAGACAGCAGGGACGTGTACCCACAATGCACTGGAGACGGCAGGGACGTGTACCCACAATGCACTGGAGAGGGCAGGGACGTGTACCCACAATGCACTGGAGACGGCAGGGACGTGTACCCACAATGCACTGGAGACGGGCAGGGACGTGTACCCACAATGCACTGGAGAGGGCAGGGACGTGTACCCACAATGCACTGGAGACGGCAGGGACGTGTACCCACAATGCACTGGAGACGGCAGGGATGTGTACCCACAATGCACTGGAGACGGCAGGGATGTGTACACACAATGCACTGGAAGGCTTGGCTGAGGTTTATGTTCTTAGTAAGAAATTAATCTATAGAAAAGCTTAGCAGGTCACGTCTGTGTGTGAGCAATTACTGTACATGTCAGTGTGTGCGTGTCTGTGTGTGTGTGTGTTTCTGTGTGTGTCTGTGTGTGTCTTGTGTGGGTAAGAGGAAGCTACTGTTTAATGACCTTTATTTTACACCCCAATTTCATACACACACACACCCACACACACACACACATGGTAGTTGTTCACACACCTGTGGTGCTCAAGCCTCTCTCAACGTGAAAAGAACATTCCGTCCTCGCTCCCTCTCTCTTTATCCACTAGGGGATTATCTTTCCAAGCCGGTTTGGAGGGTTTCTCATTTTCATTCATAATGAGAACGGTCCTTCTGCAAAGTCTAACTGGGAGAGCTCCTTTGGCTTTTTGTTTAATCATTTTGATGAGCAAAGAAACCTTGTTTCCATCACATATTTATGTCTCACTTAAACTCAAGCGCGTGTCTTAACTGGACATACCTGAACTCTTGAACTCTGACTCATCCATAACAACTCAAACTGATATTTCTCCAGCCAAATTCACTGTCAACCCACCAGAACTTGTCAATAACGGAATCGAAATAGAAAAGAACTCAAATTATAATAATCATCGGTCATTCATATTTAAAACCCATTTGAATGCCAATAATAGTCTAGCTTTCGCAAAGTGGGAAGATGCAATCCACCAGAACAGACGATAAACCCCCACAACAGGTGTTGCTATCCATGCGCTCGCTACTTCCCTTGAATCCCATCCTGACACAGCGTCCAAGTACTTCCGTCAGAGTGGAGTGACTGACAGGCCATCCGCCGGCATCAGAGCCAAGGAGACCCGCTAACTACAGCTTAGGCTGTCGCCAAGCACAAAGACGTCTGGGCGCGAGCGACGCCTGATCGGCGCTCTCCAGGGCCTGTCAGACGGGCAGCGGGGGAGAGCGGGGGTAGGTGTGCCACTTCGACTTCCAACGGAAAATAAAAAGACTCTTTGTGAAAAGCTTGTGGAGTCGTGTCGTGAAAAAAAGGGGTTCGATGCTTAAGCTGTTTACTGTCAACCCCGGGAGGGATCTGTCATGATCCTTCTGTGAGCAAAAGGTGCACGGTATCGTGTCGCTGCAGAAAGGTATTTTGGACTGTTGATGCAGGTAAACACCTGTTGCAGAGGATTGGTCATGGTTTGGAATGAAAGGGAGTAAACAGGACAGAGTAACACGCCGGATATCGCAACGTTTTTTTTAAACTACGTAGTTAAGGGGGTAGGCATGTGTTGCTTAGGCGGTGAGGATAAGTGGGTCAGATGGCTGAGCGTTAGGGATCAGAGGTGCCGTTCGATTCCTTAACTGAAAAGTGCTGCAGGGAAACCCATGAGCTTATGTGACTAAATGTAAATGTAATCATCAGCATGGAAGATGCTATTACCAAAATCATCCTCACCAACTTCATCTTATTTAATAATACGACAACATCCATATATTCTTGTTATTATTATGACTAACATACTCCAGTGCTAGTGCTAAAATCAGCAGATCCAGATGACAAGGATAATTATCAAGGTCAATAAAAAACGATGGCCTTGTTACTGGTGGAGACCCTGTACACCAGTATAAAACTCACAGTTCGATGGCCTTGTTACTGTGGAGACCCTGTACACCAGTGTAAACTCACAGTTCGATGGCCTTGTTACTGGTGGAGACCCTGTACACCATGTAAACTCACAGTTCGATGGCCTTGTACTGGTGGAGACCCTGTACACCAGTGTAAACTCACAGTTCGATGGCCTTGTTACTGGTGGAGACCCTGTACACCAGTGTAAACTCACAGTTCGATGGCCTTGTTACTGGTGGAGACCCTGTACACCAGTGTAAACTCACAGTTCGATGGCCTTGTTACTGGTGGAGACCCTGTACACCAGTGTAAACTCACAGTTCGATGGCCTTGTTACTGGTGGAGACCCGCCTGTACACTCAGTGTAAACTCACAGTTCGATGGCCTTGTTACTGGTGGAGACTCTGTACACCAGTGTAAACTCACAGTTCGATGGCCTTGTTACTGGTGGAGACCCTGTACATCAGTGTAAACTCACAGTTCGATGGCCTTGTTACTGGTGGAGACCCTGTACACCAGTGTAAACTCACAGTTCGATGGCCTTGTTACTGGTGGAGACCCTGTACACCAGTGTAAACTCACAGTTCGATGGCCTTGTTACTGGTGGAGACCCTGTACATCAGTGTAAACTCACAGTTCGATGGCCTTGTTACTGGTGGAGACCCTGTACACCAGTGTAAACTCACAGTTCGATGGCCTTGTTATTGGTGGAGACTCTGTACATCAGTGTAAACTCACAGTTCGATAGCCTTGTTCCACATGATGACATATCCAGACAGCATGAAGGACTCGATGTTGACGATGTGGGTGTTTCCTCTCTCTGTACCCACGTACAGCCATTTACTCTGGAAGGGAAGATGGCAAAACGTGATCCTGGAACACAGACAGAAACAAAAACTGTTAGATACGTGTTGATATTAGTAAGCATATGTTTATATTAGTATGTTTGTGTGTTTATATTAGTATGTTTATATTAGTATGGATACATTTTATATTAGTATGTTTGTGTGTTTATATTAGTATGGATACATGTTTATATTAGTATTTGTATTTGTTGACATTAAGATTGATACGTTTTGCTCGTGTTCTCTTGCTCTGTACCACGCAGCTCTGTAATTGATGTTTTGCCTCAGATAATAACCACCCAAATAATTATCATACTCTCACCGAAACAGCATACCTTTTCCACCATTATATCATAATTATGTTTGGGTTAATTGTACAGTGAATTGTTTTTCATCAATATCCCACAGCGTCATTTGACAAATGAGTGAATTGCTCCAGTAAACTGAGATTGATGTAACTTTCTGTCAAATCGTGTGTGTATAACGCAGTGTTCCAACACACAACACCCAACTTCTTTTATGATCAGAGGGCATCATAAACAGTGAATGTCTTCAGGATAGTGAATTTTTGAATAATTGATTTAAGCCCATCCCCACTTGAATGGAGGAACTGTAATGAATTATGATGATCACAAATACATGAGTGGATAGCTGCACAGAAGAAGAAGAGTGTTGACCTTGCATGATTTACCCCCGCTAGCAGTTCCAACAGCATCATCACATTGAAAGAGTTTGCATTAAACATTTACTGAATCGCTTTCCAGTGTTCTCAATCCTCTATGGTTCCAGAGTTTACAGTAGCTCTTGTGGACAGTATCTCCAATATGCTTGATAACAATCACCCAGTTTCATCCAGGATGTAGTGGTGGTTCATTGCGTTGAATTGCAGATATGAGATTTACCTGTTTCTACCAAACTACTGTTTCAATCGGATTAATAAAAATCAGAGTGTTGCACGCACGTAAACATCACCTGTGTTAAGTTGGGATGCCTCCATCTTTGTTACATTTCACTCCTATTGCTTTAGTGAACAGTAGTGAACCTAAGTTAATGGGGAACTCTAGCGACAGGTCTTAGGCCCGGTCAGGTTAGACGCTCTTGTTGTAATAACAGCATTCCTAGATTGGTACCTTTTTCATACATTCAGTTTAAAGCTTCTTGTTCAGGTCAGGAATCGAACCGGCAACCTTCAGATTACTAGCCCGATTCCCTACCCTCAGCCACCTACACCTGAGTTCTGAGAAAGATGTCATTATTTTCCTTTCCGGCTTCACATCAAACCGTCAGACGTCCGAAAGCCCCTGCATCGACCCTGTGTCGTAGTCCTGCGCAAAAGTAGCATGTTAGACTGAACATGTAATTACTACAAAATCAATGAAAACCTTGAGGCAGAACACGCTAAAAGCATGTCATGTGTCCATGTCACGTGACATGCAGTGTCATGTCTTCTGAAGAATCCAGAGGGTTGGGGGGTGCTTACAAAGTCATTCACCCTGTATTAGCATCCATCATCTTTATAAGCGCCTTAACTCGGGAATAAAGATCAACGCTCTCTAATTCACTCCTGTCCATGGTGATTACCTCACCAGGACACAGCAGGGCCTGGCTCCCTGCTCGTTGCCTCCCCGCCTGGCCCTGCCCAGCCAGAGACAACGTTATTAGATAGCAGACAAATGAGATGGGAGACAATTCAATAAGGATTTGGACCACTCCTGGATGCTCCATGGGAGGAGGCATGCTCGAGCTAACTGGAGGAGATGCCGTCGTGTGCGAGGGAGAGGGAGAAAAAGAGAGAGAGAGAGAGAGAGAGAGAGAGGGTGATGAGAGAGAGAGGGAAGAGAAGGGAGTGTGAGAGTATGTATAAGAGAGAGAGATAGAGAGAGAGAGAGAGCGAGAGAGAAAGAGAGAGAGGGAATCGTATTTGACTCTAATGTTCCTGACGAGAGAATGTCAATCTCATGCTTGAGGGTTGAGGTGACTGACTGAGACATTTGAATTCTCCAAGCAGGAGACCTGAGATGGTGGCATGCGGAACAGGTGACGCGATCACCCAAATGAGGCGGTCCTCAAGCCTCAGCTTTCGTGCGATTCCTGTTTCATCTCCGTGTATGAAACACAGCATGTATTTCCCCCTTAACGACACAAATTAGATTTTTACGAAAAAGAATTCCTCGATTCATACCGTTTTGTAAAAATGAACCGAAACACCAACAGATAATTCAGTTGTGTCCGAGCTCCCAGAAATATGAATAAGTGAGTTGGAACCAAAGCACTTGGGCAGAGAAGAGAACGTTACCACGCATGCAATCAGACGAGAGTAGGCGGCTGTTTCACAGCTCTGCGATCACTCCTTGACTGCCCAGACGACCTCCCTCATTTAGTCGGCATTTGCATAATTATAATTTTGCTGTAAAAAAAGGAGAACAAAAGACGCAACAGTGTGTCTGTCTTAGGGAGGAGGGGGGTGTGTGTGTGTGTTAGGGAGGGGTGTGTGTGTGTGTCTTGGAGAGGGGTGTGTGTGTGTGTCTTGGAGAGGGGTGTGTGACTTGGAGGGGGGTGTGTGTGTGTCTTGGAGAGGGGTGTGTGACTTCGGGAGGGGTGTGTGTGTGTGTCTTGGAGAGGGGTGTGTGACTTCGGGAGGGGTGTGTGTGTGTGTCTTGGAGAGGGGTGTGTGACTTGGAGGGGTGTGTGTGTGTGTCTTGGGGACAGGAGTGTGTGTGTGTGTCTAGTGGAAATGTGTGTGTGTATGTCTTGGGGAGGGGTGTGTGTATGTGTGTGTATGTCTTGGGGAGGGGTGTGTGTGTATGTGTGTGTGTCTTGGGGAGGGGTGTGTGTGTATGTGTGTGTGTCTTAGGGAGGGGTGTGTGTGTATGTGTGTGTGTCTTGGAGAGGGGTGTGTGTGTGTGTTGGGGTATGGAGGGTAATCAAGTGAAAGTCAAAGTCTTTGTTTGACTCCTACAGGCTGACAAGGTGCTGTCAGTGCACCTCATAATTATCAATCAAATGAGCCAGTAGGAGAGCAAGGCCTGAGTCACTGAGTCACCAGCTGTCTGCTGTGTCTGGGGAAGAAACAACTCTAATGACGTCAAACACCGCAAGCTGTCGTTCTGCCAGACGTCATGTCGTGACCTTCATTAGTTCTCAAATTCAACCAATCAGATTTTCGCATGGAGAGCATCATGACAGTGGCAAAAGTTGCATCTACAAATGTGTGACGTCAAGAGGTGAGGTTTCCCTTCGGGAAATACAAAAACATAAGGGAGGGATTTAAGCGATTGGGAAGTGACCCAAGGGTTCACTGAGTCGACTCCCTTTCGATTCCCAAGCGACTCATCTGGGTGTCAAACACGTAATGGACCGGGGTCAGTGACTTGACAAAGAGCAAACTAACAGCTCGCTCGCACACCCTCGTGGGAGATGATTCACCATCCATGTCTTGTTGTTTGTGCGCATGCGGCCGCTCTCTGCCTCTGAAGACACAGCTGTAACGCCGCTCTCTGCCTCTGAAGACACAGCTGTAACGCCGCTCTCTGCCTCTGAAGACACAGCTGTAACGCCGCTCTCTGCCTCTGAAGACACAGCTGTAACGCCGCTCTCTGCCTCAGAAGACACAGCTGTAACGCCGCTCTCTGCCTCTGAAGACACAGCTGTAACGCCGCTCTCTGCCTCTGAAGACACAGCTGTAACGCCGCTCTCTGCCTCTGAAGACACAGCTGTAACGCCAGCAGATGGCCCTTTGGAGCTACAGGGCTAATGGAGCAGTGGAAGTGATTTCACCACTTGTGAAACAGCTCTGACTCTGGCTCTGACTCCGTTCCCCTGCGGAGGCAGGTACACCGTAAAGAGAGGGGCGAGGGTGAGGATGAAGTGCTGACGTGTGTCAGTAGCTAAAAAGCGACATCGCGCATTTCGAAACGCGTGAGCACGCACCCCCCCCTCCACTCACCTCGAAGAGACAGGAAACAAGAAGCCATTTTAATTTAGAAGCCGTATTCCCACCCAAATGTGTCTAAATACATTATTATACAGGAAAGCATCACCAGTTTACTACATGCACAGGCTTTTCTTTACTTCCTCTATCTATGTGGCTCAACTGTGTGAGATCATGATCGTCCCCGCCATGGGCGTATCTAGCCCTATTTTGGGGGGGCTGGAGCTGTTAATTTCTCTTCCTAAAACCCACTAGCGGACACTATTTAAAAGGATATTTTCCTAAATTTCTTCTGGGGGAACATGCCCCCAGACCCCCTTAATTTTGCTGGGTCACAGGAAAAGTAATAGGTTTTATCTAGGGGCTTAGCCCCCCCCAAAAGTGGGAACCTAGATTCCCCCCTGGGATCACACTAGTGGAATTCTTCTTGGGTGAAACAACCGGAAGTTTCTTCCTTCTAGAAGCAGCTTCTTTCGAATGGCAGTCGATCTTACAGAAGGAGTTATTATGATGGAGAGAGACTCGAACAGCCCGATTAAAAGCCTGTGATGGCACTTTATGTGCGTGTGTGCTGGTCGATGCTAACTGGGCTAACTGGGGAGAGTGTTTTATGTGTGGGGAGAGAGTTAAGTTAGATTAAGTGGAGGCTTTGGCTGATCCAAATGGGAGAATGTTACACACCATTAATCGCAGTCACAGTAAAAGATAATAGTACCTGCAAGGTGAGAATATCATCAAACAGACGTAGTCAGCACCAGCTGAGAATATTTACTCAGGACACACATCCGGGATTGGAAATTTCCATCACTGAAAATTTCCATTTTACAGCCCCTGCACTTGTCACCTGGGAGGCGGCCACGGCTCCATTAAAAGCACCTTCTTCTTAGAATCCCCTCTTGTCTCATAGAGAGACGTTATCGCTGGAATAGGTAATTAAATTCCTCAGGTTTAAATGACTTTAATAGGAATTACTTGGCAGGGGAAAGGCCTGCCTGGTACACCGTGATACGGAAATGAACAAGTGTGTTCACGAGTGTGTGTTTCCATGTGTGTGTGTGTGTGTGTCTTGTGTGTGTGTGTGTGTGTCTTGTGTGTGTGTGTGTGTGTGTGTCTTGTGTTTATGTGTCTTGTGTGTGTGTCTTGTGTGTGTGTGTCTTGTGTGTGTGTCTTGTGTGTGTGTGAGCCTCAAGGTTTGCATGAACTCTCTTCACCTAAAGGACATGCGTGTCACAGACTCCCTCAAGGCCTTATAAACACGTCACCCATGACATTTAATGTCAGCTGTGGACTTCTGCCAGGTATTGGCAGCGTGACAAAGTGGCTGCTAATAAAAAGAACATTCGTTTTTAATGAAGCTCTGTGTCGTCTTGGAGAGACTGAAGTAAACTTGTTAACGTGGAAGAAAATGGCCGAGCAGTTCGGCCCACAGACACATCATATCTAATACCAACCGTATCTCAAGAGCTGCCTCTGATCGCTGTCTCACGGTTAAAACCCTGATCGTTATTCAACATAAGACTTCAGTGATCCATGGTGACAAATACAACGTTCCTCTGTTTCTCCATTTCAGCATTACGCTCCTAAATCCCTCCAACAGCGAAATCTACGTCCCTGAAAAGGGCTTTGTGATTTAAAAGGCATTTCTAAATAGATGAACATCTCAGACGGATTTCCTGTGGGATTGAAACACTTTCCGTCTTCTGAAGGTGTCTGCTTCCTGTGTGAATAAACCCTGCTGCTTAGAAGTTAGTTCTGACGTGTTCATATAACTGACTTTACATGCAGGGTAAAGTAGTGTTGGACATGACTCAACACTCACCAACAATGGACCTTTTCCCTATGAAATGAAGGCTTTGTATATCCAGCAGAACTTTTAACGTGATCTTATTAACTTTAGTGCCCTCGATGCGATACCCATGACCTGCTAACTGTAAGATGAATCACAGGACAGGGTGACCGAGCCATGCTATCTAATTACTGTGTATTTTTGTAGTGATCATAGTCCTTAGAAAATACCCGATGTACTCGACTGAAGGGAACTCAAACACTCATGTAAATCCTGTTAAATCAACTCAAATTTAAAAGAAAAGTTATAAGAGATCTAGAGTTAATGATAGCTAATTTCATCACCGACACTTTGCCATGATGGCAATGTTTGCATCGAGATTATACCCATATTGAAACATTTTGAAAAATAGCTTTGACGTTTACTGATTTCAAAGCAGTGATTAACTATGATGGTTATAAATGTATAGGCCTTCTGAATAGCATATTTCTGGAACAACTCACACACTCAAAAGAATGTATGAAGTTTTTATGAACATATTTTTTTCCACTTTCCACACTTCCGCCCCTGTGGAGTTCTGCAGCAAACAAGAGAGCGACCAGACAAAGAGCATCTGATAACTTCATCTTTTCCTCAAGGTTCGTAAAAGCACTTAACAGGAAAGATTCTCAAAACACTCCATGCCACCAAAGACGACATTGACTACGTCCGAATGCAGGGGTGAAACATTCAAACATTTGCTGTCTGACCTTCTTTTCACAGAATCAGAAAGACGTATTGTGTAGGTGTGGATGTGCTATGTGTGCTAGCACCCGGCTGAAAGGCAGACTGGAAGGTTTCCTGCTGAACACAGGTGTTCTCTAAGTCAACAGAGGCAGCATAGAGGCAGCATAGAGGCAGCATAGAGGCAGCATAGAGGCAGCATAGAGGCACCATAGAGGCAGCATAGAGGCAGCATAGAGGCAGCATAGAGGCAGCATAGAGGCAGCATAGAGGCAGCATAGAGGCAGCATAGATGAGTCAAGGGCATGTCCACATTGTAAAGAACATTAGTCCAAAGCTTTTACCTCTGAAGGCTCAAAGAAAGAATCTGTCTCCAAGTGTAACCGTTTGTTAGCTTAGCGATAGCGATTGAGGAAAAAATATATGGCAAACTTAAAAGGTTTTTAATCTGAGACATAACACTACGTAATTATTTTAAATCCTTAACCGAGTTGTGATATCTCTTGTCCAGGTAAAGCTTTTCAACATTGAGAGGGCAGTTCCATCATACAGTTTGCTGCAATAGCTTTTTTCAGTGTGTCTAGTTGTTGCAGACCATGAGAAAAATTAGATTTGAGAGAACACCCTAAAATATTTAAATTGCCGATACTGTAGTTGCTCTGCAGTATTGATGGTCAACCTTGAGGCGCTGAGATGTATTCTATCAGACGTATTATTTATTTTGGCGTACTAAGCCTTGAGAAGTCAAACCCAACTTTCCATCTTAGATGATGGACTTGGTGTGTAGTTAGACTTGGTGTGTGTTTGTTGTGTGTTTGTACTTGGTGTGTTTGTACTTGGTGTGTGTTTATTGTGAGTGTGTACTTGGTGTGTGTTTATTGTGTGTTTGTACTTGGTGTGTTTGTATTGGTGTGTTTATTGTGTGTTTGGACTTGGTGTGTGTTTGTACTTGGTGTGTGTTTATTGTGAGTGTGTACTTTGTGTGTGTTTATTGTGTGTTTGTACTTGGTTTGTGTTTGGACTTGGTGTGTGTTTATTGTGTGTTTGTACTTGGTTTGTGTTTGGACTTGGTGTGTGTTTATTGTGTGTTTGTACTTGGTGTGTGTTTATTGTGTGTTTGGACTTGGTGTGTGTTTGGACTTGGTGTGTGTTGCGTACTTGTTGTGTGTTTATTGTGTGTTTGTACTTGGTGTGTGTTGCGTACTTGGTGTGTGTTGCGTACTCACCGTTCTCTGTTGAACTTGAGCGAGTGCAGGACGGCGGGCCGTCGCTGCCGGAGGTTCCACAGGTGCAGTGTGTCGTCAGCGCACGCCGTGACCAGCGCCCCCTGCAGGGACAACACAGAAGTGACTCCCGGTGAACCTCGAGGTGACACACTTTCGACAAACGTCAGTAACACACACGCTTTCTTACTGGGAGTACGTGGACACACTGCTCTAAGGGTGTTTCTTACTGGGAGTACGTGGACACGTTGCTTGAATGAGCTGCCATCACAGCTCACAGATATCTGTGTTCTAAGTTCCACTTGTTCCCCCCTCTCATTGATATGCGTGTGTGCTTGTGTGTGCCTGTGTGTGCTTGTGTGTATGTATGTGTGTGTGTGTATGTGTGTGTGTGTGTGTGTGTGTGTATGTATGTGTGTGTGTGTCTGTGCGTGACTGTAAGTGTTCAAGACGTCATGACTCATGGTCCAAACAGTGGACTTCCTGCTGGTGCTCTCGTCATGGGGACTTAAACAGGAAATGATAGATTCTAAACTGCCATTTCTATTAATAACTTTCAAATGTTCTCCTCTATGTCGCTCCAAACTTATTACATGACAACTAGCTGTGACTGTGATTCAAAAGTAAACCCAAGTAATAAAAACTTGAATAAAGGTTCATTTGACTACTCCACATGGATTCCATTACTCACATTGTCAGTTTGGTTTCCTCCTTTTTGTGTTATCAACCAAAGGGATGAGAGACTGTCTCGAACAGAAACTACAGTCAGAACAGCTTGGAGCGACGTTATTTCCCTCAGGCTTTCGAGGGTTACGACTGACTGAAACTGGAGGAATGGAATTCCTCCCACGGAGCTGCTTCTGTAAGGCGGTGAGGACTCAGCCAGAGACCCAGCGGCTGAATAAACTCCAGACTGAACCCACGACCTCGGGGGGAAAGACTTATACGTCCCCTCGGTACGCCAGTATGGAGGAAATCCACAAACACAGATTCAAATCTCGGTAAACAGCTCGTTTATGAGGGATTAAGAAGCTCTGTGGCGGTGTCGAGTGTGTGTGTGTGAGTCTGTTGCTTTTGTGAGAGCATTTCTAAGGCCATGTACACAAATCTATAACAGGGTGACGGAGAGTCCTGGACAGCCAGCGTCACAGCTATAGTCAATAATTGAAGATCCTCTTCCTTAACCGCTGAGCGGTTAAGGAATTGGGCTATTAATCAGAAGGTCACCGGTTCGATTCCCGGCCGTGAAAAATAACATGTCCTTGGGCAAGACACTTCACCCTATTTGCCTCGGGGAAATGTCCCTGTACTTACTGCAAGTCCCTCTGGATAAGAGCGTCGACCTGCTAAATGACTAAATGTAATGTAAATGTAAATATACCTCCTCCACCTAGTAGCAGCCTCCATGCGAGAAGCAGAGCTTCCCTTATCTCAGTCGAGGCTCTTCTCTAATCTGTCTCCCCAGGCTCTATCCCACTTTCACAAGACCCATCTCTCGTGTCTGTGCATGTGTGTCGTGTGTGTGTGTGTGTGGGCACCACGTGTGTGTGTGTGTGTGGGCACCACATGTGTGTGTGTGTGTGGGCTCCACGTGTGTCTGTGCATGTGTGGGCACCACATGTGTGTGTGTGTGCCGTGTGTGTGTGCACCACAAGTGTGTGTGTGTGTCTGTGCATGTGTGGGCACCACGTTTGTGTGTGTGGGCACCACGTGTGTGTGTGCGAGCACCACATGTGTGTGTGTGCCGTGTGTGTGTACTGGCATCACATGCGTGTGTGCGGGTACCACGTGTGTGCTGCAAGGGTTGGTTGGGTACATCATGTTGTACTCAATCAATGGGTGCATTAGCTGAAGGTTCTTCAGAACATCTTTTTAAAGATATTAGCATATTTTGATTGAAGCAACGGTTTATACTAAGTAGTATGAATGATACATGAGACACCAAATGATTAATTGTAGCTTGATAAGGCTTATATCCCTCATAGACTAATTTTCTTGTTTCCGTTAAATGTTGGAGAGCAACCTGCAATGTTTAATCCTGCCCATCCCTCCTTCATCTTGGTTACACACATGACAGCTACCTCATAAAACCCCATTACACTGTGAGCAATGATCGCTGTTTACCAAACCAAACTAATGAATCCCGGAAAATAATTTAATGGCAAGTAAAATAATTAATAACTTAATTGCGTGTGTTTTTTCCTCTTTCTTTGTCCGATTCGATGTCATTGCCCCCGCATCCAGATCCACGGGGCCTGCTAGGATGTCGTCGCTAATAGCATTAGCGGGGATATGCTCAACTAATCCATGTCAAATTTGACTGATGGGGTATGTGTCGATGGAAAGCTGGCACCAACAAGAGATTAAAAGGTCTGATAAAGAGCTTAATTGTGTTTTCTTCACGGCTCCTTTATTATCTTTCTATACCTGTTTATATTTGTCGTTATTATGAATTCTCTTTAAGGTGTTTAACGCTACATGTTGAACTACGTGACGCTACCCATTTTTTTACGTTTTCGTTCGCCTATCTTGGTCTCGCGCTAGCGCACACTCACGCTTTCAAACATACGCACGCAAACACACGCTTACATTGCCTTTGTCTCTGTATCTCTTTGTTACTCGTCTTTCTCTGATGCCACCAGTCTATGCTATACAATCCTGATGTGTGCACTTGTCAATCGTCATGTGTCACTCATGACTAGAGTTGCCGGGAGACGGCGTGCTTGTTGTGTTTACAGAAACATGCTCTCTGTCACCTCGCTCTAACGACTCGCCACAAAGACAGGAACAATGATAGAATATGGAGGAGAGGAGGAGAGGAGGAGAGGGAGGCGAGACAGACAGGGAGGTCCGGGGTCTTGAACCCCATCATGGTGTGATTATCTGCAGTGATGGTGACACAGGAAGATGGGGAGTCAGCCAGGAAGAAAGGATAAATAGATACGGAGGTTTGGAGCCAGGGTAAATATTCACAGTCCTTGTTTCAAGCTAAAAATAGCTCTTCCAACTACTGCTTAGGAGAGGAATGTGTGTGTGTTTGTTTGTGTTGTGTGTGTGTGTGTGTGTGTGTGTTTGTTCATTAAGTCTCTAATGGATAAACACCTTAGGACTTCGGATATCCAGCAGTCCCTTAATAACAGCCAATCTGTACATTTACCAACATCAGTATAGTATCTGGACTCATGTAGCTAACTGGTTAAAAACACACCAGGCAGTTGTTTAAAGCTGCAATGTGCAACATTTTAAAATACTTTTAAATACGAAAAAACAATGCTCTCATTTCTTTTCTAAACTTCCCTGTTTTAGTTTGATTGACAGTGGTTTCAGCAAATAAACCAAGGAGGAAGACCCGCCTCGCCAAAGGGGATTGGTTGGAACAGGATTTCTGGAACATAATTGGCATTGACATTCCACTGGCACTGAGCTGTCTGCGTTGCTAAACGACTCATTAGTTTACACAACATGTTTAATGGGGTCCAAAATGTATTTTGTTTTACTAAACAATTCTTACCTATCATACCGTTAAAGCAGAGACATCTACACAGACTGAGAGCCAGGCCTGGGATACAATGCCAGGGTTCCTCCACTGATCTAATTCTGCTTTCCTAAACAGGTCATTAGTTCCAGGCCTAAGGTCTATGCCCTTGTGCTGGCTCACGGATGCTGTCCTGTCTGTCGTCCCTCACCCCCTCCCCCCTCCCCCACTCCCTCTTCTCCCTCACACCAGCTCAACCTGTTGTGTGGTCTCTCTCTCTTCTCTCTATCGAGATCGCGAGAGATCGCATTCTCTCTCTCTGTCTCTCTCTGCTCTCTCTCTATCTCTCTCTCTCTCTCTCTTCTCTCTCTCTCTCTCTCTCTCTCTCTCTCTCTCTCTCTCTCTCCTCTCTCTCTAACCTATTTACAATTCCAATGACTCATTCGGGGGGATGAATAATTAATCAGGATTAGCAAACAATCTAATTACCCTTTTCCAACCTTTTGACGCGAACGAACACCGGCGTTTATCATCACTGTAAGAATTACTTCTGGGCTCGACCTTGGGCGAGCTAACGCGCCCAGTGTGGCCTCAGGTGACCAGCCATGTGGCTGAGCGGTAAGGGAATCGGGCTAGTAATCAGAAGGTTGCCGGTTCAATTCCCGACCGTGCGATTGATGTTGTGTCCTTTGGAAAGGCACTTCACTCTACTTGGAATGTCTCTGTACTTACTGTAAGTCGCTCTGGATAAGAGCGTCTGCTAAATGACTAAATGTAAATGTGTCGAGCCACACTGGGAGGATACAGTGTGGGTGGGTGCCCGGCTCATGAAACGTCTTGTTATGGAGAGTGAGTCAGATTGGCTACTCGTGGGCTCAACAAGCTAATGGAATAAATCATTATACTTCTGTGAATGTCAAGAGTGCTCATCTGTATGTGTGTCTGCCATTCAGAGCCCGCAGCTAACGACCTGCGATGGAGGTGTGTGTGTGTTCGCTCGCTGGCTTCAGTCGTGTCTTGACAGACAACGTGTGTGAGGAGGATCAAAGAAAGCAGACAGGAGACTGTGTTGAGTGTGACAGATGGGCCGTTCACACACACACACACACACACACACAAACACACAGACACACACACACAAGAATGGGCTTCCTGTATGTGCAGCCTGAACACACACACACACACATACACACACACACACACACACAAACACACAGACACACACACACACACAAGAATGGGCTTCCTGTATGAGCAGCCTGAACACACACACACACACAGACACACACACACACACACCACACACACACACACACACACTCCTCCTAATCCATCCCACCCTCCCACTCTGCATTGCCCTGAACTGAACCGCTATTCCAGGCAGAGATAGTTAGTTAGATCTCATCTTAAGATAATTCACACTGACACTGTAAACAAACATGCAGACATTCTCAGACAGAGTATGGGCCACGTGGTTGCGTAAGCAGACGAAAGCACGCACCCGAGAAATAATGAGATGATATTGTGTACACATTGATCTGATGTGGTAGATAATTCTGTATTCTGGTGTGTGAATGTGAGTCTGAATCAATTGGCGTTGTGGTCGATGGGTGTTGCTTGTTTGTCATCGGTATGATGTAACTGTATCGTTGAATGAGTTGGACAAACAGTCTGTCTTGTTTCATATGAACATCAATGCTTCCCCTGGGACACATACCACACATGCCGTGTTCTTTTTCTGTCGCCTATTAGGAGCAGAGGAGGCAGGAGAGAGAGAGAGCGAGAGAGAGAGAGGAGAGCGGAAGAGGGGGGGAGAGAGAGAAGCGAGCGAGAGAGAGAGCGAGAGGAGAGCAGGAAGTGGGAGAGAGAGCGAGAGAGCGAGAGAGAGCGAGAGAGCGAAGAGGGTGGGGCGAGAGCAGGATAGAGAGAGAAGAGAGAGAAGAGAGCGAGAGCGAGAAGAGAGGAGGAGAGAGAGAGAGCGATCATAGATAGCGAGTCTTCTCGTACGATCTCCAGAGCTCTGCTATAGCTCTCTCTGCTCTCTCTCTCACTCTCATAGTGTTGCTCTACTCTCCAAGTGCTCTCTCTCTCTCTCTCTCTCTCTCTCTCTCTCTCCAGTCTCTCTCTCTCACACACACACACACACACACAAGATAATAGCGATGTTAAATAACCTCCCCTTTCCTCTGTCACAGTCATTAGCCAAAGTCGTGAAAGTCCTCAAACAAACCCTTCTGTTGTAGGATAGAGAGAACAAGAGAGAGAGAGGATAGTGGGCAATATATAGACTAAATGAGAGAGAGACAGAGAGGAGAAGTAGACAGAGAAAGACAGAAAAAGAGACTGAATGTGGGTAGAGAGTGAGAGTGAAGGAGAGAGAGTGGGCTGGAGAGATATCAGAAGCGATACTTCACAGACCTGCAGCTCAGCAGCATCTAGAGCTTCTGCTCTAGAGCAAGCAGCTGCAGCAGTTACACAGACTGGCTTCTGCTCTAAAACAAGCAGCTGCTCTCTTCTGCTCCTACAAGACTTCCAGCACATCAAGATCCCTGCTACAGAACCTGGGCCGGGAGGGCTCACACACACACACACACACAAACAATTGTATACACACACACACAAAGTGTGTCTTACCTCGTTGATGAGGAACTGTAGTTGAAGCACGGCCGCTCCGCTCTCATGCTGACAGTAGCAATCCACGCCAGGCCGTCCCAGTCTGATGACATCACAGAGTCAAGGAAGTATGACAGGTACACAACATGGCCGACACTGAAGATAGCAGGCATCAGGAACATGAGGATTTCAACTGTACTTTGGCAGTTACACCACATTATAATCCTGGGCTAACTGGTCACAGTCCAGAAAAAAGTTGAAGATTAATGCGTCTTTCTTTAAAATAATATCTGTGGTCTTCCGTAGACGTCGAGGACAATGGCCAACACTTGTCATGGGGGAAAGACTGATAATAGTTAACATCAAACGTATTTTGATATCCCATAATAATCCATTATAGGATAACAATCCTGTGGGGCTCCAGCTAAGTACAAACACAGTGTGAAACCTTTCACAGCATACTTACTCTCTGGATTATTGTGAATGAGTTCCATTAAGGGTTGTGTAAAACCACAGGTGCTGCTTAGACAAAAGACATCTTTAGACTTTCTCACCACTAGTTTCCACAGTTCTGCTTCCAGGTACAATTATGTACTTAACCTCCCAAGAACCAGGCCTGTAGCTACAGAAAGGCAACACAGATCAAAAGGCTGCAGGTTCGAATCCCCCCCGGGATTCGCTTTGTTTAAATGCATCTAATAAATGAATCATGTTCTTATAAAATCTCAGAAAGGCAGAAAACTACCAAGATATGTGAGAGCGCATAGTCACATAGCATAAACGTGAAGAAAACGTTCATGATAAAACTCTGAAACAGCCCCAGAACACATTGGGAGCCAGGTAGAAGGTGTGTGTTCTCTGAGGAGAGAGAACGGAAGATTCTGGAAGCACACGCTGGACTGACTGACTTATCATCATCGAGCAGCCGAAACCTTTTCATGCAGAAATCTGGCGAACTTCCCATGCAGCAGGTTCCAACCGGCAGAGAGGAAAAACACACAGCACACTTCTACTGACAGGGTCCAAAGATTCGTAAACATTCTCAGACACGAGAAGGTAATACCAAATGTTTGTTTTTAGGAAAAGCAAGAAAACAAATGACGAGACGAGCCTGAATTCCCGTCCGTTTTCCAGATCAGAAAACTAGTTTAAATCTAAGATGCCCTAAATTTGCCTTTTTTAAGGATTCTAAATCTCTTTTCAAGAGATGCAGAGAGATACACCCTTTATATCCACCCAGGACCTTTCCCTGCATAAACAACCCCAGTCTACCACGTCAGCCCGGGGCGAGGAACGAGGAACATCCTGTTTGTTGTTTTGTGTTTGTTGTGTTGTTCTCCTATGTGAGTCTGAGGACCGGGCCTGTGGGGGGGGACGGGGGGGCGGGGCCT
Source organism: Mallotus villosus (assembly GCA_903064625.1). Lineage (NCBI taxonomy): Eukaryota > Metazoa > Chordata > Actinopteri > Osmeriformes > Salangidae > Mallotus > Mallotus villosus. The sequence goes on from CAEFZP010002986.1 coordinate 118,492, forward strand.
TCAGAGGTCTCTTCGTCTCAGTGACCCTGAGCCGGATGACGGATGACGGCTTCCTTTAATGAACTCATTAGATGAGGACGAGTGACTTAGAGAACACTACTTTGGCTGAAGGACAAACAAGGCAACGCAATAACTCCAAAGACATAGTTCTTGTGTGTGTTCCGTCCACTTCCAATTTTCTTTTCTTTTTTAACTTAATTTATTTCCAATCCAAGGGATGATAGTCCTACTGTGTGACAGCATGACCAAATGATGTGGACATGTGGTACAACAAGAATGACTTATTGACAATCATTTATTGGAAGTGAGACCATGCTGGTTTTTCTATTTTCCACGGTCAATGAATGATTTAGCGTTAAGGGTTGGGACCTGGCAGTGTTGACACTCAGCGTGCAGGGGTGTGTTCTGTGTGTGCCCCAGATATTAGTGTGTGTTTCTGTTTGTGCCCCAGGTATCTGTGAGAGTGTTTCCGTCTCTGCGTGTGTGTGATTCTGTATGTTGGTGGCCCAGGTGTGTGTGTGGTGTGTGTGTGCATCAGTTCCCCAGGTGTGTGTGTGTGTTGGTGGCCCAGGTGTGTGTGTGTGTGCAGCAGTGCCCCAGGTGTGTGTGTATGAGGTTCAATGCTGTTCAGCGGGTGATTCATGTGGTACTGGGCATCTCATCGAGTGAGGATTCCACACAGCTGAGACCTGAGGATGGATGACTGAACACAGAGAGGGCATTCGAGTATGACACACACACACACACACACACACACACACACACACACACACACAGACACACACACACAGATACACAGACACACACAGACACACACAGACACATAGATCGGGGAAAAGTCGAAGAGATAAAGAGAAAAGAAACATAGGAGGAAATATCTGTCCAAATGGTTGTTACACACTCGCACACAAACTCACACTCACATGCATGCACCACGCACACCTCCAGAGTTAATGAGCTGCTCAGGGTGACTGTGTGCTCTGTTCCCTGTGTGCCAGTGGGCAGAGGCTGCTAGGGTAACTGTGTGCTCTGTTCCCTGTGTGCCAGTGGGGCAGAGGCTGCTAGGGTAACTGTGTGCTCTGTTCCCTGTGTGCCAGTGGGCAGAGGCTGCTAGGGTGACTGTGTCTCTGCCTGCAGTGAGCAGATGAGGGTGGCATGGGTGACTGTGTCTCTGTGTGATTAACTGAGACATTTACATTACGTTTAGTCATTTAGCAGACGCTCTTATCCAGAGCGACTTCCAGTAAGTACAGGGACATTCCCCCGAGGTAAGTAGGGTGAAGTGCCTTGCCCAAAGACACAACGTCATTTGCACGGCCGCTAATCGAACTGGCAACCTTTGTCAGATTACTAGTCCGATTCCCTAACCACTAAGCTACCTGACTCAGTTCACAAACTGTCTCAGTTTTGACAGCTATACAATAATAGATAAACATCCAGACATGTATTTAAAATACACAGCACAGGAAGGCAGCACATAGTATTATGTGCTTTCCACAGCGCAGCACACCAATGAGGTGAGTATTGATTTTAGAGATGAGTTTTAAGATTGCATCTCTCGTGTCTAAATTCTTTGACAGACGGGAGTTTTCAACTTCAGCTGGGCCGTGAGACATCTTTAGGGTGCTGGAAATATGTCACTTGGTTGAATGAATACATGCAAACACCCACAATCCCCCAGTTGGTTTAAAGTAGACTATCAAATGGGAATTCTCTCATCGATTCTCACTCCCCCTCTCTCTTTATCACACTCTCTCTTTATGTGCCTCCCTCACAGCTGAATCGATTCAAACCACCTGAGAGGGAGGGAGGGAGGGGGGGGAGGCAGGGAGGGAGGGAGGGATGGAGGGGGCAGGGAGGGAGGATGGAGGGGGGAGGGAGGCAGGGAGGGAGGGAGGGATGGATGGAGGGGGGAGGGAGGCAGGGAGGGAGGGAGGGAGGGATGGATGGAGGGGGGGGGGAGGCAGGGAGGCAGGGAGGGGGGGGAGGCAGGGAGAGGGAGGGAGGGAGGGAGGACATCTAATGGCACATAATGGAGCAGAGCAGGATTGAGCGACAAGGTCCTTCCAAGCACATCCTCTGTTCAGCTGCTGAGTACAGGAAGAGAAACCTGTTTCACTTGCAAGGCAATATGTAACAACCAATGAGCCTGTCCACTTGAATTCATACAAGCTACTGGGACCTTGTTCCTTTAAAATCCAATACCGGAGGCAAACACAAAGCCAAAGAGAAGAAATCAAATGTTAAATCAAATATTGAAGGATTTTTCAAGCATTGTAAAGATTTTGGAGGCGAGCAACGTCATGAAATGATGTTGCATTCAACTCGGATACTTTTTAACCTAGCTTGTTAGCTCATTTGTAAGCCAGCTCGATGTGTGCTGTCATGATGGTGAGGTGGGGTGAGGGAGGGAGTGAGAGAGGGAGAGAGAGAGAGGGAGGGAGACAGGCAAGAAGTCATCTTGCTCTCCCCACCATCCTGTCCATCTCTCCAGCCTTCTCTCTTCTCTCATCTCTCCCTCTCTCTTTTAGTGCAACTCTCTTTCTCCTACTCTACATCTCTCTCCCTTCTACTCTCTCTCTCTCTCTGTCCCTTCACCCCTCCATCACTGCCTGAGGGGATTTTCACAGACATGCTACAGCCCACCTGTCAGCTGTGACCACGGTGACAGGTCATGAACACGGCTTGTGTTGCTGTCTGAGGAGAAACACGCCATTGGACGCGGTGGCAGGTCATCGCTGCCGTGGCAAAAATAACGCCTGTAAAAACTAACAGTAGCTTGTTAGAGTCTAGAAGGAATCTAGGTCACAGTCCTCACCTGGCGAGGACATGGATGGACCTGTGGCCTCTCTCTCTCTCTCTCTCTCTCTCTCTCAAATGAAGGAAGGGTGGAGGAGGGTGTGAAAGTTAGGGAAAGTATTGTTTGTTTACTGATCGGAGAGAAGATAAGAAAGGACTTCAGGGGCCAGGAGGGGGGCCGGACCCCCCTGGTTTATAATGATCTTGATGAATCCACATGGGGAGCAACTGAACTGAGGGCAAAATGGCCGCCACCGTCTGACTGATTTGTCCTGTCATGCTCTCATTTCGTGACCCTGAAGGCTGCATGGTTGTCAACGCACATCAACCGGTAGTCAGTTGGGTGTGGTCTACCCTAATACTACCAGCCTCACAGCCACAAATCAGTCCTGCTAGTTTGTTTTGACTTTTGGACATGAACAGCATGTTGACTAAATCCCTAAAGGAATATTGTGGAAAGGTTGATGGAAGGTCATGGAGTCCTGTTTATAGTTCTGGCCAACTTATTGTACCAACTAGTCATCACATCCTAGTAGTATATCACTCCTACAGCAGTTCCTCATCAACACGTATTCTGGCACAGCATAAGAGGATGTGAGAGTCCTGGATGGAAACAGGAATAATTCTGCCACTCCGTGTCTCACACATCCCACCTGACTCCAATAACTGTCATTCAGACCTGCAGCTAATGATTGAATTATGAGTCAGACGGATGTCAGTGCCTCTGCCTCCGCATGCGAGGGAGAGAGGGAGGAAGAGGGAGGAAGAGGGAGGAAGAGGGAGGAGAGAGGAGGACAGAGGGAGGGTGCAGGGAGAGAGGGAGAGAGGGAGGGAAGAGGGAGAGAGGGAGAGAGGGAGGAAGAGGGAGGGGGGAAGGGGAGAGAGGGAGACGGAGGGACGAGAGGGAGGAAGAGGGAGAGAGGGAGAGAGGGAGAGAAGAGGGAGGGTGCAGGGAGGAGAGAGGGGAGAGAGGGGGAGGAAGAGGGAGGGTGCAGGGAGAGAGGGAGGAGAGGGAGGAAGAGGGAGGGTGCAGGGAGGAGAGGGAGGAAGAGAGAGGGAGGAGAAGAGGGGAGGGTGCAGGGAGAGAGGGAGGAAGAGGGAGGGTGCAGGGAGAGATGGAGAGAGCGAGAGAGGGAGGGAAGAGGGAGGGTGCAGGGAGAGAGGGAGGAGAGTGAGGAGAGGGAGGAAGAGGGAGGGTGCAGGGAGAGAAGGAATGAAGGATCGGGTAGAGATAGGGAGAGAAATAGGGAGGGGGAGAGTGATAGAGGGGGGGAAAGAGAAATAGAGGAATGATGGGTGAGAAAGAGATCATTCGAGAGCGATGAGAGACCTTAAACAGAGATAAAGAGATACAGCAGTCAGGGCAGCATAAGTGAGAGAAGAAAGTGATGAGATGGAAATGGGGGAGGAAACAGAGAGAGGATGACTCACTAGGAACATGGACACGGGAACAGGTGAGGGAGTCAGATAGGAGAGAGGTTGGTGAGGAATGACTCACAGGGAGAGGGGGGACGAGAGAGAGAGAGGAGGGGGACGAGATAGAGAGAGAGAGGAGAGAGGAGAGAGAGGAGAGAGGGAGAGTGAGAGAGAGAGAGAGGAGAGAGAGAGAGCAGTGGGGGGGGGTTACCTAATGGCTTCCGTGTCAGTAAGTCTTTCTGATTCTCCTTCTCTCCCAAACACACACACACAACACACAACACACACACACACAAACACACAAACACCACAAATCCCACAACCACAATCTATGCAATCAAGCTATTGCTCCCAACCACAACTGGGAAGTAATTTGTTAAAAAAACAACAACAAAAAACAACAAACAATCGTTAACACACAAACAATACCTTCAAAACAAAACCTCCAGCTATGATTACCCAGAAAGCACTGAGGCACAAACCACAGAACAGCCCCCCAGTGTTTGCGTCCTCAGATTCCACTCCCACTTAATTGAAACGCTGAATGATTTTCGTGGCGGTTCCAAATTGCCAAGCAACGTACACGCCCAGTCGCCTCCCCCTCCCTCCAGTCAAAACTGTGTTTGTTTGTTTGTCTTCTCCTGTCTTAATGAAGCCTGACGGCCACCGCGAGCCTGGTTACTGACAAGTGGGGTGTTTCCTGTGAGTGGGGTGTTTCCTGTGAGTGGGGTGTTTCCTGTGAGTGGGGTGTTTCCTGTGAGTGGGGTGTTTCCTGTGAGTGAGGTGTTTCCTGTGAGTGGGGTGTTTCCTGTGAGTGGGGTGTTTCTGTGAGTGGGGTGTTTCCTGTGAGTGGGGTGTTTCCTGTCAGTGGGGTGTTTCCTGTCAGTGGGGTGTTTCCTGTGAGTGGGGTGTTTCCTGTAAGTGGGGTGTTTCCTGTCAGTGGGGTGTTTCCTGGTGAGTGGGGTGTTTCTGTGAGTGGGGTGTTTCCTGGTGAGTGGGGTGTTTCCTGTGAGTGGGGTGTTTCCTGTGAGTGGGGTGTTTCCTGTGAGTGGGGTGTTTCCTGTGAGTGGGGTGTTTCCTGTGAGTGGGGTGTTTCCTGTGAGTGGGGTGTTCCTGTGAGTGGGGTGTTTCCTGTGAGTGGGGTGTTTCCTGTGAGTGGGGGTGTTTCCTGTGAGTGGGGTGTTTCCTGTGAGTGGGGTGTTTCCTGTGAGTGGGGTGTTTCCTGGTGAGAGGGGTGTTTCCTGTGAGTGGGGTGTTTCCTGTGAGGGGGGTGTTGTTTCCTGTGAGTGGGGTGTTTCCTGTGAGTGGGGTGTTCCTGTGAGGGGGGTGTTTCCTGTGAGGGGGGTGGCGAGGGAAGGTATAGAGATGTGTCGTTTCCCAGGTAACAGATGCAGCCGAGTGTTGACACATGTAGTCTGGTGGATGGAGACGGCTGTACATGGAGTGGGGGGGTGTTGTATATATGTCACCTTGCGATGCTGGCTGGAGGCGTGTGATGAGTAAGTATAAACGCTGGGTAACCGTCTGTCCACAAGTGCTGGCGACCGTTTGAGGCATTAAAGGGTGAAATCCCGAAGGATTCCATGTGATCGCCTTCACGTCTTGACAAAACACGTCCTATTTAGTGGGGGGTGCACCATCGTGACAGCTGACATGACAGCCAATACGGAGTTAGTGTCGTGACGTAGCGACCGTGATGAAACACATTGGAAGAGACACATGACAGTTTGAGTTCCAGAGAGAAGGTGATTGTCAACACAGACTGATACCATGGTAACGTGCGAGGTGTGAGTGTTGCTCTTTGAAGTGTATCATGAAGCTGATAGGATCAGCATTCATAGAAGGGAGCTAGTCGCCATGTTTAACGGTGTGTGTTTTTGTATGTGTTTGCATGAGCATACAAGTGTGTATTGATACATGGCCCTGGGCTGTATCCATGGGCTGTGATTAGTAATGTGTGTTGAAGTGTGATACACCAGCTTTCGCCCTAATGCAGCTCTCATTAAGGAGATTAGATCTCAGAATTAGCACGCCCTCGGCCAAATGCTAATTTTACCTGTGAACACAGTTTGCAGTAAATAATACGGAAAAAAAAACATGATGACTATGACATTACAATTGATTAGGTTTCTGTAGAGGAGGAATCTGCAGATAGATGTTGTGATTCAGAAGAGGCTAGGTAAGAGACAGGAATCTGCAGATAGATGTGGTGATTCAGAAGAGGCTAGGTAAGAGACAGGAATCTGCAGATAGATGTGGCGATTCAGAAGAGGCTAGGTAACATACAGTTGAACTAAGAGTGTTCTCCGTGTATATAAACATTTTTTAAAAGGCCATTTCACCAATTAGAGATGCCAAGTTGGGATCAGAAGGAAAAGTCTTATTTCTTATTTCTGAAAGACCAGTCGGCTGAAACTACAAAGAGCAGCTCGAATACAATCCGAGGTTTAATAAATTGTTGTCTGAGCTGGTCGTCCACTTCAAAGACAATAACGCTTCACTTTGATTCTCTTCAGAACCTTTGGTCATTAAGAGTGGAGAGACATTGAGGTGTTTTCTCTTGGAAACACCATGACACCCCCTCGATCCAACGGTTCACAGCAGAGAAAGAAAAGCACCTTGTATTCCAGGACCAAAGCAGGATGAGACTCTCTTGGATGATACTCGAGATCAATCGCACACTCAAGAGAAGCGTTTCAATGCACAGAAATTCACTAAAACCCACTTGAGTTTCGTGAAGTAGTGTTCCATGGGGTTTGGCAGCTTCACTTGCTACACATTCACCCAGCGTTGTGTGTTGACCTCGTGACAGAAACGCTGTGTTCTGTACTTGTGTGTGTGAGTATCTCAGCCCAGGCATCACGGTCATTATAAATCAAGTTGTGTTTGTGTGTGTGGGTGTGTGTGTGTGTGGGGGGTTTACATGGGTGTTTGTGTTTACGTGTGGGGTGTTAACATGTCTGCATAGGGTTAGTGTGTGTGGTGTGTGTATTTACATTTACATGCGTGTGTGTGTGTGTGGGACCGAGAGTGTGTTTGTGTGTGTGTGAGATGGGGGGGGCTGTCGGAATGACTGACGGATTGGAGATGAGTTGTAGCTGTGTGAGTGTGTACATCTGTGCCTGGCTGTGTGTGCAACTGTGTCTGTGTGTGTGTGTGTGTGTGTGTGTGTGTCGTGTCCGTGTGCGTGTGCGCGCGTGTTGTGGGTGTGCGTGTGCGTGTGGCGTGTGCGTGTCTGTGTGCGTGTGTGTGTGCGTGTGTGCGTGTGTGTTTCTCAGCGTGTCCTGAATCAGTTTGAGATGTGATAACCTCTGTCACTGACAGCGCTCCACTGTGATCCATCCAATTGGATTCCTCCCTGCGTTTCAACGTGACATTTTCAGGGCTCCTTCACACCAGAAGGACGACAATTAGGAGCGAGGCCTCCGTGTGCACATGGCTGAGCTAATTCAGCGTGAGAGGAGGCAGTAATTGAAAAGAGAGAGGAGAAGGAAAGGAAAGGGAGCAGAGGGGAGGAGAGGAGAAAGGAAACGGAAAAGTGTGTGCACACACAAAAATGCACACAGACACACTAACAGACACACACACACAAACACACACTAACAGACACACTAACAGACACACACACACCGCACACGTGGACTTGCACACTCATGTACACTCTCACAATATTCTTGAGAAGCTGCAAAGACGATGGGAGGAGCTTGCGAAGGACACAAGGAGCAAAATAAATCACTGTTATAAAACAGCTATAAGCACCCCTCCCGCCACTTCCATCCATCCCTCCATCTGCCCCTCCCTCCAGACCCCCGAGAGTTCCTCCAGCCCCCCGCCCCAAGCTTGATGGGGTGGTAAATAACAGTGTTCGTTTGACACGCTCCATTAGATAAGAGGAGAGAGAACAATGGAACAAGAGATAACCACCGCTAGCACCATGGCCTGATGAGGCCCACTAGACAGGAAGAGAGAGACGATGAGGAGAGAGAAAGAGAGAGAGAGAGAAGGGGTGGGAGGGAGCTGAGATGAGAGAGAGGGAGAAGGAGGAGACGATGATGGAGAGCGAGGAGAGAGAGAGAGAGAGCGAGGACGCTGGGCGAGAGAGCGAGAGAGATGAGCAGAGTAGAGAGATAGAGAGAGAGGATAGAGAGAGTGAGAGAGAGAGAGAGAGAGCGAGAGAGACGAGGAGACAGAGAGAGAGAGGGGCGTTGACGGAAAAGTCGAGAGCGATACTTGGTGTCAAGTGTCGAAAGTTCCCTGAACTCTTCCAGCTGGACTAGAGACCTGCCACTGCCCACAGAGGGGCTGGACAGGAACACCACGACAGGGTGTACAATTACCCCAGACTGCGGCCATTACACGGCTTAGCAACCCATGACTCATCACGCTCTTCGCTCTCTCTATACCACCCTCCTTCCCTCCTTCCATCCCTCCTTCTGGGTGAGCGAAACGGTCTTTCACTTCGCCGGCGGTTTCAGACGGTAAAAACTGGAGGGAAGGAGGGAGGGTGGCAAAGAGTGGGATGTAGAAAAAAAAGAGAGTAGCAGAATAGAAGAAGGAGAGCTGAATCGCTCTAGAGAGAGATACTTGTACCAGCAGGGAGGCAGCCAAGCTAATTATGGTCTGGCACTTCCTGATGGAAACAGGGCTGACACGTGGAGAGGTGGATTGTGGGTAATCTGAACCTGAGGAATAGTGAACAGAGGAGAGAGTTGGGGAGAGAAAATACTTGTGAACCTAATTGGGTTTTTTATACACCTCCCAATGCCTGTGTTCCCAGGGGCTTTGAGGCGTAAC
>CAEFZP010002986.1:132500-133897 GCA_903064625.1 Mallotus villosus
ACAGCTTTGACTGCATGAGAGCGTACGCGAATGCGAGCTGAGAACAGACAGAAGACGAGGAGGAGAGGGCGAGAGAGAGATCGAGAGAGCTCGAGAGAGAGAGAGGAAGCTAGAGCCCGCAGGAAAGAGAGAGAGAGAGACAGCGAGACCGTATGTTGTGTGAGTGTGTATGAACCGTCATGTCCCTCCAAACACACAGCCAGTTCCACCCCACCCTCCTCCCCTCCTCCCCCTGCCAGCCAACCATTACTCTCTGATTGGTGCATTGATATGCTTCACCCGTGCTGCGCATACTGATAAGCATTACTCTAAACCCCGAGTCAAAACAGCACACACACACCACACCACACACACACACACACACACACACACACCACACACCACACCTCTCACAGTGCCATACCACAATCCCTCCGCTCAGGCACACATGGTCTCCTGACGGTAACCACAAGAAAATGGCTCTGGCTCGGTCGTATCCTTGTATATCCGATCCGTGATTGAATAACACAATCATGAAAAGGGGGCCGCCAAGTAATAGCTTTTAGAGGGCGGGCAGCTACACAGCTTTTCGAGCAAGGCAGTTTGCTCTGCCAGGATGTCATTCGAAGCCCCTGGAGAGCTGCAATCATATGGCTGTCACTGGTGAAAATGCCCCATAAAATGCACCCTGTCGGGGACATCCAGCCTGCATCGCGTCTGACTGGCGTCGTTATGTGTCTAGAGTTGACAGAAGGAGGATCACAGGAAACATCCTGGTACACCAGGGGACACACACACACACAATACATGCATACACACACAACATACACATACCACACGCAAGCAATACATGCATACACACACTGACATACACATACACATACACACAAGAGCACGCTTGACACAGACCACGACAATACAGTGCAGACACACAACATGACACATACACATACACCAAGCACGTGACACAGACACACGCAATACATGCCTACACGACACAACATTACACATACACCATGCACACCACAAGCAACGTACACAGACAAAACACGCACGTACATGCATACACCCACACTATACACATACAGCTATACACACAGCACGTACACACACACATACGTAACTATACATGCATACACACACAACACACACACACATGCAACGTATACGACATACGACAACATGCACATACATACAATACACACACGCGACCAACAGAAACCATGTCCAGTTCAGGTGATCTCGCCCTCCAGTCATCTCAACTGCACCATGCAAGCAGCCCACACGGCGCCATGCGAGCCCACAGTGAACAAGGCCAGTGGTTACAACGCAAACATCGGGGCTCACTGAGAGCCAAACCCTGGAGCAGGTTCTGGGTTTAGATCCCTCCAAGATTCCTCCTCCTCCACAATGTATCT
>CAEFZP010002987.1:0-12500 GCA_903064625.1 Mallotus villosus
TCTGCACAAAAGCTGAGCTGACAGGGCTCAGAGGGGGAGAGAGGGCCCCGAGCGGCTCGAGGGGCGAGAGGAGAGAGAGGATGTCTCCGGCACAATTACCCCCGGACCATATTGTAAATCATTATTTTTGTGGGGCCTCGCGGCAGCCGACCCGGAAGACTTGTGTTTGTTTTATTGAAACTTTCTAAGTCCCCTGAATTGTTAGACGTTGGACTCTCGATGGGTTGACACGGTCTCCCTGGGAAATAATGGAGGCCAGGCTTGGGTCACACACACACACACACGCACACACGCACACACACACTCTAGAGAGTGATGGATTGATGGAGCTGTCAGTTTTCACTGCAGCCTAAGATTGAATCACCAGAATCTCTCAAATGCTTTTTCTTCTTGGTCTTCTCCACTGTTACTGTTCAATGCATCCACATATAGAGAGTACTCGACTGGAACGCTTCTTTTGCACAGACACACAGGAAGACAATACACACACACACGCGTGCATACAATTCATACATGCACTCAGAGTGAAGTGGTGTGTGTGTGGTCTTTCAAGCGTTGGACGGTGGTGAATTGTGTTGACCTTGTGTTTAAATACCTGCTTTGAGTGTGTGTGTGTGTGTGTGTGTGTGTGTGCATGAGTGTTTGACCTTGCTTTATATACTCTGGCCAGACTTGCTAAGGTTTAAGAGCTGCAGCTCCAGGAGAGAAGGTTATCTCTGCTACACACATTGACCACTACTCTCTTGAAAGATCTGAGACAGAGACACACACACACACACACACCCACACACACACCCCCACACACACACACAGGGCAGAACATCAGACAGTCCCTTGTCTCCAGATCCCTCAGGTTTCCTGCAGCCTCTCATCTGGTAAAGATGCATTATATTCTCTCTTCGTATTCACTGACAGCAGAGTGTGTGTGTACGTGTGTCTACAATATTGGTGATTCATAAATGGCCTAGACCAAACCTATCTTTCATCCAAAACAAAGGAGCATCGATTTATTCTGCCTGCTTGGGCCCCTCCCTTCCAGTCAGACCAGAGCAGATGATGCCAGAGCTACTCATCAGTCAGACCACCAGATTGCCAGACACGCAAGGGAGACGTGTGCTAGTCAGAACCACTTATGTAGGATGGGGGCCCAGACGCTGTGTGGTCAGGATGGGGGTTGGATCTGTGCTCCGCAGTCCTGGTGGTCAGGATGGGGGTTGGATCTGTGCTCCGCAGTCCTGGTGGTCTGGATGGGGGTTGGATCTGTGCTCCGCAGTCCTGGTGGTCTGGATGGGGGTTGGATCTGTGCTCCGCAGTCCTGGTGGTCAGGATGGGGGTTGGATCTGTGCTCCACAGTCCTGGTGGTCTGGATGGGGGTTGGATCTGTGCTCCGCAGTCCTGGTGGTCAGGATGGGGGTTGGATCTGTGCTCCACAGTCCTGGTGGTCAGGATGGGGATTGGATCTGTGCTCCACAATCCTGGTGGTCAGGATAGACGCTGTGTGTTCAGGATGGGGGTTGGATCTGTGCTCCGCAGTCCTGGTGGTCTGGATGGGGGTTGGATCTGTGCTCCGCAGTCCTGGTGGTCAGGATGGGGGTTGGATCTGTGCTCCGCAGTCCTGGTGGTCAGATGGGGGTGGATCTGTGCTCCCAATCCGGGTGGTCAGAGACGCTGTGTGTTCAGGATGGATCTGTGCTCCGCAGTCCTGTGGTCAGGATGGGGGTTGGATCTGTGCTCCACAATCCTGGTGGTCAGGATAGACGCTGTGTGTTTCAGGATGGGGGTTGGATCTGTGCTCCGCAGTCCTGGTGGTCAGGATGGGGGTTGGATCTGTGCTCCACAGTCCTGGTGGTCAGGATAGACGCTGTGTGTTCAGGATGGGGGTTGGATCTGTGCTCCGCAGTCCTTGTGGTCAGGATGGGGGTTGGATCTGTGCTCCACAGTCCTGGTGGTCAGGATGGGGGTTGGATCTGTGCTCCGCAGTCCTTGTGGTCAGGATGGGGGTTGGATCTGTGCTCCGCAGTCCTGGTGGTCAGGATGGGGGTTGGATCTGTGCTCCACAGTCCTGGTGTTCAGGATGGGGGTTGGATCTGTGCTCCACAGTCCTGGTGTTCAGGATGGGGGTTGGATCTGTGCTCCACAGTCCTGGTGTTCAGATAAACCCCTCTCTCCGCCAGGGTGAGGAGATGAGCTAAGGCTTCTCTTCTGGACATGAATTGGGTGTGAACAAGCTTAGAAAGTAGTTTGGCGGTGGACGAGTGGAGAGAGCATTCCTATCACGTATGACCATCGATTCTAGGAACATTTACCGTAATGGTGTGTTTGTAGAGCCAGTCAGACAAACAGGAAGAAGCGTCCTCCTCCTCCACATCCTCCCTCTTTTCTTTTCTCTGGTTTTCCATTTATATCCGTCCCTTCAAAAGAGAGATCACATGCAATTATCCCTCATTCACGGCCAGGGTGAAAAAGCCCAATTCAACACCATTATCATCATCACCTTATCTCTCTCACTCTCTTTCCCCTCACACACTCTTTCTCTCTCTCAGTCCCTCTTATCCCTCTCTCTCTCTCCTTTTCTATCTTTCTTTCTTCATCTTTCGTCCCTCTCAGTGTGATGTATGGATCTATGTGGCAGCTCGATGACTGTGATCTTGTGGCTGCTTGGATGGAAGTGGATGAGGCACGTTGTTAGTGTCTAGAATAGAGGTAAAACCAGGCTAACTCCAGACTAGTGTAATGGCCCTAAACTATGTGTGTGTGTGTGCCTACGAGTGTGTGTGGTGTCTGTGAGTGCGTGTGCCTGTGGATTGGAGTGTACGGGTGTCTGTGAGTGTGCTTATCTATGAGTTTGTGTGTGTGTGTGTGTGTGTGTATGTATGCCTGAATGTTTGCATCATTTTTCCATTCGCTCTAGCCTGATTTCAACTGTGACCGAGTGAGGTGGAGGTAGTATGGAGGGGGTGTGGATGGGACTGGGGGGGTAGGGGGGGGGCGTTGTAGGGAATTGGACTTCAGAATTCGGGGGAAATAGAGTGTGTGTGTGTGTGTGTGTTGCATGCATAGGTTTTTTGTGTGTGTGTGTGTGTGAGAGAGAGAGACTGATGAAGGTGTCTGCTGTGTGAGAAGGCCTCATTTGTTACTGTCTGAGATGACAAACCACAGATAGAGCCTAGAGCCTGCTTCCCAGCATGGTCATACATTACCCTGATGGGACTCTCCTGGTGTTAGACCGGTCCATCCCCATAGGAACACACAGACGCTCCTGGTGTTAGACCGGTCCATCCCCATAGGAACACACAGACGCTCCTGCTGTTATACCAGTCCTTCCCCATGGGAAACACAGACACTCCTGCTGTTATACCAGTCCTTCCCCATAGGAACACACAGACTCTCCTGGTGTTAGACAGGTCCAGCCCCATAGGAACCACACTCCCTGTGTAACAGTCCAGCCCCTAGAAACACAGACTCTCTGGTGTTAGACAGGTCCAGCCCCATAGGAACACACAGACTCTCCTGGTGTTAGAATCTCAACTGAATGGACGGTGATAATGTTCACGTGACGAGGTTCATCAGAGGGAATGTTATAAATCCTGAAGTTCCCCCGTTTCTGGGTCAACGAAACTCTGTTCTGGGGAGAACGGTTTCCTTAGCTCACCTAGAGGAACCCCTGTGTGTTCTGTGTGATGTGCAGGTAGCAGCCCATCTGGGCTCTAATGAGGCAATGTTCTGAAACGCCGTCAGATGTTCTAGTGTTTAGGTGAAATTCCACTATTTAGGTCAAACGACGTCTTTTAATCCGAGCTCTTTTTTATGTCTGAGGAAGCGAGGGATGAGAGCAGAGAAGAGCGAAAGCAGAGGTTTCTTTCTTCTGCTACTCATCCCTCTCTCCTGAATAATGCAGATTGCTCTCATACCTCATTCCACACATTTACTCATTTGATCTGATATCCACTTTAAAACGTGTACCCTCCTCTTGTCTTCTCTCCTGTGCTCTCCCATTTCCTCTCCTCTCTTCTCTCCGCTCTCTCCTCTCCCCTCCTCCCCTTCCCTTGCCGTGTTCTGACAGAGTCCATCGGAACAGCAATGTTAACATGCTGCCATATCTGTTAACTTCGCATTTGAGCAATGTTATCACATATCCTGTCTGCATTAGCATAGCATCCTAGCCATGTTAGCATACCGCCATGCCTGTGTTAGCGTAGCCTCGTAGCCATGGCAGCATACTGCCCTGTCCCAGTATCTCCGGGGGCTGTTTCAGACAGAGTTTCCAGTGTGCTGTCCCTTTAAGGGGAGTTGTATCTACAGCTGTGCGTTGCTGTCCCACCTGGTTTATGTGGCGTCACTAATGCCCCCTGATGCCAGCTGGCGTGTGACTGGGCAGGATGGCAGCAGGGTGGCAGAGCTACAGAGGGCTCTGTCCTGGCTAATGGAAGACAGGGATCCTGACACTGCACATCAGTCCTGGCCAGCACTGATCTCTTTCTACAACCCTTCAGTGCTCTCTCTCTCTCTCTCTCTCTCTCTCTCTTTCTCTCTCTCTCTCTCTCTCTCTCTCTCTCTCTCTCTCTCTCTCTCTTCTCCATGCATTCTTATATTTCTCTTTCCTCCCTCCTCTATCCCTCTCTCTCTCTCTTCTTTCCTTGCCTCTGTCTCTCTCTGTGTTGAATCAGTTCATTTTAGTTCTGCTAATGCAAAGCTATCCTAGTATAAACCCCTGTGGGTGGGTGTGTGTGTGTGTGCATATCTTCATATTATGAATTAACCTATGAGACAGCTATCTTATTACTCAGAATAACCAACGAGACAGCTCGGGCTTCCTGAGACTAGCCAATGAGACAGCTCGGGCACCCCGAGACTAGCCAATAAGACAGCCTGGTCTTCCTTTCGTCTAATAATGTACTCATGCTTTAGTTTTTTTCTGTGTATTGTGAGAATGGGAAATTTAATTGTGTCAGTTTCCATGGTAGCATGGTTTACTTGGACCCTTTTACAAAAGGTAAATACTCTTCCTCTGTGTTTATCTCTCACTCGAACTTTTTTTCCACGGTAATGGTGTTTTGTCTCTAACCTGACCGAGTAATTAGCACTGTGAGTGTGAGAGAGAGATAGATAGATAGAGAGATAAGAGTAATTACTAGGTTTTCCATTCAGGTAGTGTTTGCAGTACATACATTTGTTTTAGCCCAGTAAACACACACACACACACACACACACACACACACACACACACACACACACACACACACAAACACACCACCACACACACACACACTGGTAGCCAAGTAAAACATTCCCCATCAACCTTTCGCCTCCTGGAATCAGAAGTGATCGTTGATTTAGACACACACACACAGCTGAGATGGATGAGTGTGTAACGGCGAGTTATGGATTGGTCCCCATGGCGATATGAAGCTCTCCGCCTGCAGAGCAGCAGGCAGAGACGGGAGAGTGAGAGGATGGCAGTGACAGCCACCGTGTGTGTCGTGTGAGGGGGTGTCGTGTGTGTGTCCTGTATGAGTGTGTGTTGCGTACGTGTCAGTGTGTCAGTGTGCAGGTGTGTGTGTTTTGAGGACCTGCGTGTGTGTGTGTGTGTGTGCGTGTGTGTGATTGTATAACTGTAACCCTGCAGTATAACACACTAGTTCTTCAGACCTCCTGGCCCTGACACTCAGCAGGTAATTCCTGCTGAGTGTGTTAAACAGGATTGTCCTGGTTGCTTTTAGTAGCAGCTGGGTGTCCACACCACAAACATGTGGAGCAAGAAATACAATCACGGATATTATTTGTTTGTAATGATCTGAAATTATAATTGAAATAATAATTTAAATAATGTGTATATAATGTATTTTTATTCTGGGTGCCGAACACCTGTATGGTTCAGCTAACACTTTTGAGAGGGAACAGAGAGGGGAGGGGGAGGAGGGTAGATGGAGGAGTAGGAGGAGAGAGAGGAGTGAGGGTGAGATGGAGAGTAGGAGAGAGGAGAGGAGGAGGTGGGAGATGGAGGACGTAGGAGGAGAGAGAGGAGGAGGAGGAGTGGAGGGAGGATGAGATGGAGGAGTAGGAGAGAGGAGAGAGAGGAGGAGGGTGAGATGGAGGAGTAGAAGGAGAGAGCGAGGAGCGTGAGATGGAGAGAGTAGGAGAGAGTAGGAGGGGTGAGATGGAGGAGTCGAGGAGAGCGGCGAGGAGGTGAGATGGAGGCGTAGTGAGCGTGGAGGAGCAGGAGGAGATGGAGGAGAGGTGAGGAGGGGAGGAGAGTGGAGGAGGAGAGAGTGAGAGGAGAGGCGTTGAGATGGAGGAGAGTAGGAGGAGAGGAGGAGGAGGGTGAGATGGGAGGAGTAGAAGAGAGAGAGGAGGAGGGTGAGATGGAGGAGTAGGAGAGAGAGGAGGAGGGTGAGATGGAGGAGTAGGAGAGAGAGGAGGAGGAGGTGGTGAGAGGAGAGTAGGAGAGAGGAGGAGGAGGGTGAGATGGAGGAGTAGGAGGAGAGAGGAGGAGGAGGGGGTGAGATGGAGGAGTCGGAGAGAGAGAGGAGGAGGGTGAGATGGAGGAGTAGGAGGCAGAGAGCGATGAGGAGCGGGTGAGATGGAGGGAGTAGGAGAGAGGGGAGGAGGAGTGGTGAGATGGAGGAGTAGGAGGAGAGGAGGAGGAGGGTGAGATGAGGAGTAGGAGGAGAGGAGGAGGAGGGTGAGATGAGGAGTGCAGGAGAGAGAGGAGGAGGGTGAGATGGAGGAGTGGAGGAGGCGATGGAGAGGGTGAGATGGAGAGTAGGAGGAGATGGAGGAGGGTGAGATGGAGGAGTAACAGGAGAGAGAGGAGGAGGGTGAGATTGTCATGCCTTCTGCCCCCTAGTGGCGGTTTGTTGTTGTGTGGGTGTGGCCATGGTCTCCAGTTCCGATTACCCCCTCACTGCCTCAATCTCCACACCTGTCTCCCATCACTCATCAGCCCTGCAGTTTATCAACCCTGGTTTTCTCGTCATTCATCGCCGGATAATAGTTTGTCTTCCTCGGTAGTCACGCTCCCGGTTGCTTAGATCAATTACCAGTATGTGATATCTGTTCGTTCCTAACTTGTTTTTTGCCTGTGCCTCCAGGATCACCAACCTTGCCTCCCAGCCAAACCCTGCACAGCCTACCCTGCCGTCCTGCTTGTTTTCCGTCACCATCATTCCCCTCTGCACTTCCCCATCATTAAACCCCTCTGGACCATCCCTCAGTTTTTCTTGTCTGTGTTGTGCACTGGGTCCACCACCACCACCACCCCGTAACAGAGATGGAGGAGTAGGAGGAGAGAGAGGAGGATGGAGCGGAGGAGATTAAGAGAGAAGGAGGCAAGCTGGAAGGATGTACGTCGCTCTCATAGACCCCCAGATCTCCTGAGGCTCTCTGGTCTCAGTGAACAGATTAGCACTAACGCCAGACCATAATATCTCTGAGGTACTGCTGTGGGACCCTCTAGACAGCCGTTACCACGGTAATCTATGGATGATGGTGTGGTCGTAGAGAAGAGGTCGTACAGTCAGCCCTCTTATGTTGGGCCCTGGAGACAGCTGCTTTGCATCAAGTGGAGAGAGGGAGGGGAGGGGAGGGAAGAGAGAGAGGAAGGGAGAGAAGGAATGGGGAGAGGGGTGATCAGGGATGGGGAGAGGGGAGGAGAGAGATTATGAGAAAGGGAAAGGAGGGAGTCAGGGGAGTGAGAGAGGGAGAAGTTGAGTTCAAAAATGATTTCCATTGATTGAGAACTGTGGCTTTGGCAATATTTACCAGAGAATATAATGTCAATAAATCCCTCAGAATAAAATATTAAGAGGTAGAGAGGAGAGGGAGGGGGAGGAGAGAGAGAGGAGAGGGGAGGAGTGGGACGGGGTGAGAGAGATGAGAGGAAGGTGGGGAGAGAAAAAAAAGAGGAAGGGGGAGAGAGAGAAAGACGAGGAAGGGGGAGAGAGAGGAGATGAAGAGGGAGTGTGAGAGGAAGATGGAGAGGGGGAGAGAGAGAGAGAGAGAGAGGAGTAACAGAGAGAGTCTGAAGGGAGAGTTCTAATCCATTCTCATTACTGAGGCAGGAATGATCTGAGGCTGAACAAGACCTGCTGTAATTGGTTAACTCAGGAGAGACACACAGGCTGGGAACTACTGGTGTCCACCATGTCTCACCACACGCACACCCACACACACACACACACACACACACCCTCCCACACACACACACACACACACCCACCCTTCAGTACACACGCACACAGCACAGCACACACAAAGCCCTTAACAGATACAGTATTTATACTTGACCTGAAATTACTGGATATATGCATGCGTGCGCGCGCAGTGGATGATTTTGCGTGTAGACAGAATGAGGTCGTTGTGTAAGAACTGATAAGTGTAGAAGATCTGAGATCATCATAGGAACAGACTTCCATCTGGCTCCTGTGTGTGTACGGTTCTTAATCAACAATCTGGCGCTGCTTAGGATGTATACACACTCTGTGTTGTGTGTGTGTGCGTGTGTGTGTGTGTTCAGGCCTGGGAGTCCACAAGGCCACATGCTAATAGTAGCTCCAGGAAGAACAGGAGTAGCTTGGCTGTCAGAATACATGAACATTCATACACACACACACACACACACACACACGTACACACATATACATGCACACCAGCCCTGTCTCTTATTAATTTATTATTCTGGCCTGAACGGTGATATATGAATTATAGATAAGACTGGCTGTTGACGTGCTGTCTCTACTCTCAATCTGTCTTGTGACATCAGTCTGAGTGACACGCGCACACACACCACACACACGCACACACACCACACACACACACACACACACACACACACACACAGAGGTTAAACCTGAGGGTGAAGAGAAGTAGAAAATCCAGAGGTGTATCCCCCCATAGTGACAGACTCCAAGAGAATAGACATCTGGTGGGTGAGTGGGTGTGTACAGGGTGGGGGGCTAACTGACAAAGATAGAAAGACTGACTGACTGAGAGAAAAGGACAGGTAGAGAGGAGACACAGAGAAGAAGGGCAGGAGATAGAGAGAGAGAGATGAGAAAAAGAGAGAGAGAGAGAGAGAGAGAGAGAGAGAGAGAGAGAGAGGGGAAGGATGGAGCACTGAGAATATGTCCATTCTTCCTTAGTGAGTTCACTACCTGCAGGCCTGAGGCAGGTGTGTGTGTAGAAGACTCCTACCTAGCATGAAGCTGACAGCTGTGTGTGTGTGTGTGTGGTGTGTGGTGTGTGTTGTGTGTGTGTGTGGTGACGGGGGTTGTATTGATTCTCCAGCTTCAGCAGCCTTCACATTTCTCATAAAACCAAGAGATAACCCAGTATATAATCTACAAGAGATAACCTGGAGTGTACCCTGCCTGAGGGAGAGACCAGTGGAGATACCCTCCACACTATAACCTCCAGCACTTCTGAATCGGCTTGTCTATCTCCTCCACCCCTCCATCCCCCTTCCACTCTCCTCTCTCTCCCCTCAAGCCCCAGGTGCTCAACACAGAGCAGTAATCAATCCTGTGACAGGGTCATTGTTGAGATGCTCTCTGTACACTCGTTCCACACGGCAGCCCTCTCCCTCTCTCCCTCTCTCTGTAACAGAATGTCCTCGTGTTAATCATACTAGCACACTGGGGAGCCTGCCCTACCATCCCATAATGCTTATGCACCGTGACCCTCTTCCCATTCAGCCTCTGCTGCGAGAGAGATGGGTTCCAATGGCTGTGCCTTCCAGTCCCTGTGTGTAGAGAGGGCCAGGTTACAGATCACAGATCAACACACCGTGTTGGACTAATGTGTTCTATTCTCTGCTATTTTAAGGCATTGTGATTATTTGTTGTTTACCTCTCGCACTTTCCTAGCGCCATTGCTCTCTCTCCCTCTCTAAATATACTGTATAGTCCTTTGTCTTTTTCTTTCCCTCTATTCCTTTCTGTCTCTCTCTAACCGCTCTCTTTACTCTCTCTCTCTC
Source organism: Mallotus villosus (assembly GCA_903064625.1). Taxonomy (NCBI): domain Eukaryota; kingdom Metazoa; phylum Chordata; class Actinopteri; order Osmeriformes; family Salangidae; genus Mallotus; species Mallotus villosus. Next base: position 9,974 of record CAEFZP010002987.1, read on the forward strand.
TCTCTCCCCCCCTCTCTCTCTCTCTCTCGTCTCTCTCTCTCTCTCCTGGTCCTGTTCCCAGTCCCCCAGGGGTGGAAGTATAGATTAGAATGCTTAGAGAGGTGACATTACCTCAGCAATGGCTGGTCTATCTGGATACACACACACACAATCCCCATCTCACACACATAAACACTTACGCACAATCTCCATCACACACTCACACACCACACATACACAAACACTTTCACACACTCTCTCACAGATACAACTACAGAGATGCAAACACTGTCACACACACTCTCGTTCTCCCACACTCACACAGATACACACATGTAATTAGCTAGTGTGTCCTTGTGGTTGGTCCATGCTAGGCAGAGCCTGGCTCTCTGGTCTATCTCATTAGAATATGAATAGAGACACAAGACTACTGTGTCGACTGATAGAGTTGTAACAGCAGTCAGACACATACGCTGCTGCAGGAACTGGGTACCAGCTCTCTTTCTTTCTCTCTCTCTCTCTCTCTCTCTCTTTTTCTTTCTTTCTTTCTCTTTCTTTCTCTTGTTTCTCTGGCTACCTCTCTGTCTCTGTCTCTCTGTCCTGTCTATGTGTGTGTGTTGTGTGTGTGTGTGTGTGTGTGTGTGTGTCTCTCTCTCTCTACAGATGTTCCTGTCTCAGTCCTCTCTACCGCTACCTGTGACTTTTTGTCTCTCGCTTTACCTCTTTTTACCTCTCTCCTGTAGTTTAGCAGCAGGTTAGGGTCTGGTGGTTGGTGTAATGTAGCAAGGTCTGTGGGCGCTGGTGTGTGTGAGAGGGGGTGTGGGTGGTCTTAAGGGGGAGAGGGGGTGGGGGTGGTCTTAAGGGGAGGCGTGATAGGAAGTGGTGTGTGCATGTGTCCAGGAAGTCACTCTGGTCCCCAGACCAATGAAATGTCTGAGAGCACCGAGGTGGAATGTAATAGCTTCCTGCACACACACACACACACCCGCATACACACACACACCACACACACACACAGTCTCCCGGTGCCCCACTACCTACCTCTTCAAACGGATAGTGGGAATTATTTCTCCCTCCTTCTCCCCTCCTGTCACCCCCTCCCCTCCCCTCCTCTCTCCCTCCAGCTCCCACCCTCTCCCTCTTTACCCTCCACGGTCTCCTTCCCCCCACCTCTCTCTTTCCCTCTCTCTCTCTCTGCAGATGTTCTCATTAGTCTCTGTTTGTCTTCCAGAGATGAGTCTCTCCTCTCATCAGCCTGTGATTGGTTGAGCTAATATTGACCCTGCTAGGGCATTAAAACTGTATGAGTCTTCAGTTCCCACCCAGCACTTCCTCCAGGGACGTTATTAAAGGTAACACCTCTCCTGCTGCAGTTAGAGGAGGTGGTCTCTGTACTGTTGGTCTAATGGTACAGCAGGGGACTGATCTATGCAGGAGGGTATGCCACCTCGACTGATCAATTCCAGCCTGTCAACATTCACCCGCTGTCACACACGCACTTTTCTCCTCCCCATCACATCTCTTTCCTCCTCTCATCTTCTCACCTAACCTCGGCTCTCTTCTCCTCTCGTACTCCTGTCTCCTCCACTTCTCTTTTCTCCTCACATATGCTCCTCCTCTCCTCCCTCCTCATCCCCCCTCTAGTTGCCTGTCCTCTCCTCCCTCCTCATCCCCTCTCTCCTCTTCATCCCCACTCCTCTCCTCCTGCCTATTTCCTGTCCTCTCCTCCCTCCTCATCCCCTCTCTCCTTTATCCCCCTCTCTCCTCTTCCTCCACACTCCTCTCCTCCCTCCTCATCCCCTCTCTCCTCTTCCTCCCCACTCCTCTCCTCCCTCCTCATCCCCTCTCTCCTCTTCCTCCCCACTCCTCTCCTCCCCACTCCTCTCCTCCTGCCCATAGTTGCCTGTCCTCTCCGCTCCTCTTGACTTTTGTTGACTTATTCATACTGTGTTTGTTTTGAAGTTCTGCTGCCTGCTGGTTTTGGCTCAAAGGCTCAGTGAATACTGTGTGAGTGTGTGTGTGCGGTAAGAGGGGTGGGGTATAGCAGTGTGTGTGTGTGGAGGGGTAGGTATAAGAGACAGTACTTTATGCTACATCCATTTTGCGTGTCAATATTTACATTACATTTAGTCATTTAGCAGACGCTCTTATCCAGAGTGACTTACAGTAAGTACAGGGACATTCCCCCGAGGCAAGTAGGGTGAAGTGTCTTGCCCACGGACACGTCATTTGGCACGGCCAGAAATCAACCGGCAACCTTCTGATTAATAGCCCGATTCCCTAACTGCTGTATGTATGTGTGCGAGTGTATGTGTGCATCTGCGTGTGGGTTTGCGTATGTTCTAAATTACACTAAACCAAATCATCCTCATCACTGATGAAGACTGCTGTATTACATGGCATAGTCATTTTATTTGAACAACACACACACACACACACACACACACACACTGATAAGGGCAAACACGTACACACACACCCACACCAATCACCCCAAGCACTCATGCACTAATAAACACGAAGACATTCACTGTGAAGTCTCAAATAT
>CAEFZP010002987.1:17500-77500 GCA_903064625.1 Mallotus villosus
GGGTGTGTGTGTGTGTGTGTGGTATGAATGTGTGTTGTGTGGGTGGTGTGGTGTAGTGTGGTGTGTGTGTGTGTGTGTGTTTATAGGCGGAGGATAAAGGGGGTTTAGGAGAGAAGATTGAGTTCCTTCCAGAATGCTCTGTTCTGTCATTCTCTCAGCTGGTAGGTAATGCAGGTATTACTGATGACATTTACCTTTACCTCTCTGTCTCTGCTTCTCACTCTCTCTCCATCTCTGCACACCACACACACACACACCACACACACATCTTTCCTAAAGTCCTCTTTTCCTATCTCTCTCTCTCCTTCACTCTCAATCTCAGTTTTTTCTCTCTGTTTCTCTATGCTGCTGTTCTCTCTCTCTCAGTTATATTCAACAACTTTTTGGGGCACAGAAGAGCACATTGTCTGCACCAAAATGGATGAATCTGTCCTGTCTGGTTGGGTGGGTGGGGAGAGTCTCTGCTTCCCCAATCTGCTGTGGGTAGGCTTGCAGGGCTGCAGGGTTTCAGGGCTGCAGGGTTTCAGGGCTGCAGGGTTTCAGGGCTGCAGGGTTTCAGGGCTGCAGGGTTTCAGGGCTGCAGGGTTTCAGGGCTGCAGGGTTTCAGGGCTGCAGGCCTGCCAGCCGGGGGAGCTCTGCAGGCCTGGTCAGCCTGTCCCTGCACCACTCTACTGGAGTGGTGCGCTTGTTAATGCTAATAATATTGTGTTTATTTAGCAGACGCTTTTATCCAAAGCGACTTACGAGGAGGGGAGGAGTTGGCAGGTTGAACCTGTGACCTCTCAACCTGCAGACAAACGCTCCAGCACTTAGCGACACCCACCCATTACACGATGCCCTGTTCTGCTCGAGACGAGGGGCTAGCGAGCCCTCAGCTTCTGTAGTGTGTGACTGGCTGCTAACTCTCCACCCTTCAAAAGGGAGTTTGAATGGCTATACAAATATCATGGAATGCTGTTCTAGCTTTGACTTAGAGATGCAGGGAGGGAAGGATGGGAGAAAATGGGAGATAAAGAAGCGGAGAAATACAGGGAGGAGTAGATAGAAAAGAGATAAAGAGAGAGAGAGAGAGAGAGAGAGAGAGAGAGAGAGAGAGAGAAAATACAGGGCTGCCTGGAGGAATGTCTTCATTTTGAGGAAAGACAAAAGAAAGTAAATGTCACAGCAATTCACAGAGCCATAAAACAATGCCCTGTCAGCGTATCCACGACGATCAGCGTATCCACGGCGATCTTATCTACATCCCTAGAGCTGATGGCTTCTGAAACTGCTTAGTTACAGTTTTACACAGTCCAACAGGGTGACCGGGATGTGTGTATGTGTGAACAATTTACAGCCATTAGTCGAAGTATTAGAAAACATGCTAAACTGCATTTTACTTTCTCCCTCCTCTCTCTACTTCCCTTCCCTTCTCCCTCCCATTCCCCTCTCCCTCTCCCTCTTTCTCTTTCCATCTCTCCCTCTCTCCCTCCCTCCCTCTCTCCCTCTCTCCCTCTCTCCCTCCCTCTCTCCCTCTCATCCCTCTCTCCCTCTCTCCCTCTCTCCCTCTCTCCCTCTCTCCCTCCCTCCCTCCCTCCCTCCCCTCCCTCCTCTCCCTCTCTCCCTCCCTCCATCCCTCCCTCTCTCCCTCTCCTCCCTCTCCCCCCCTCTCCCTCTCTCCCTCTCTCCCTCTCTCCCTCTCTCCCTCTCTCCCTCCTCTCTCCCTCTCTCTCCTCTCCTCTCTCTCTCCTCCCTCCCTCCCTCCCTCCCTCCCTCCCTCCCTCCCTCCCTCCCTCTCTCTCTCCTCGCTCTCTCCCTCCCTCCCTCTCTCTCTCTCTCCTCCCTCCCTCCCTCCCTCCCTCCCTCCCTCCCTCCCTCCCCTCCCTCCCTCCCTCCCTCCCTCCCTCCCTCCCTCCCTCCCTCCCTCCCTCCCGTCCCTCCCTCCTTCCCTCCCTCCCTCCCTCCCTCCCTCCCTCCATCCCTCTAAGCTTAAGCGAAGAGAATATGATCAGTTATCTCTGTGCAGCATGTGTGCCATTTCACAGCCTGCGTTTACCTCTGCATCTACACAAGCTGCTTTCATCTAGCTGGCTGTGTGTGTGTGTGTGTGCGCGCATGTGAGCTTGTGTGCATGTATGTGTCCATACATTTGTGCGTGTCTGTGTGTGTGTGCGTGTCTGTGTGTGTGTGCGTGTCTGTGTGTGCGTGTCTGTGTGTGTATGTGTGTGTCTACGTGTGTGTGTTCAGGACAGCTCCCCATGTCATGCCTCACTTTCCTCACTGATAAAAAGCTAGTTGCTTTAGCTAGTTGTATTACACACACACAGACACACACACACACACACAGACACACACATGCCATGTGTAATTACCAGCTAATCCCCTGTACCACGCTCGTCTTGATCACAGTACAGCGACAGGACGTGACCTCATTCATTAGCACCCCCTGTCACCTCCTTAACGAGACATCGCTACGACAACACAGAAACACCCCTGGGTGTGTGTGTGCGTGTCTTTGTGTGTGTTAGTTGAGGGTCATAGTCCTCAGGGCTTTGGTTTGGCAGACGTTCTGTCATGCTGAATCTCCTGCTCTCACACACACACACGCACACACAGCCCGACAAACTAAACGGCCTCAGCAGCCAGTCATGCGGCCCGCCTCTCCCCAGCTCTGAAAGGCTGCTCATTGGTCCATCAGGCTGGAGTTAGGGGTCAGGGGAGGAGAGCCAGTCAGTTGAGAAGTTCTGACAGCAGATCCTGTTGCACTTCTGGAAACAGTTTCTCTCCTGGAGATTCTCCACTGGTGGTGCTCTACTGGTGCAGCAATCATTACCACAGCAACAGAACAGGGGGAAAGTGTGAGAACAAAAAGTGCTTTTGGAAAAAATAATAAAATGATTGTATGTACGTGAGGACACTACTGAAATACATCTCTCTCTCTGCTGACCTCTATTAGTCCCAGTTCTGTCTCTCTCTCTCTCCCTTACTGTCGCTCTCTCTCTCTCTCTCTCCCTTACTGTCGCTCTCTTTCTCCTCTCCCTTACTGTCGCTCCTCGTCTCTCTCTCTCTCCTCTCTCTCTCTCCTCTCTCTCTCTCTCTCTCTCTCTCCCTTACTGTCGCTCTCTCTCTCTCTCCCTTACTGTCGCTCTCTCTTTCTCTCCCTATCTCTCCCTTTACTCTCTCTCCCTCTCTTTCTCTCTCTCTCTCCCTTTCTGTCGCTTTCTCTTTCTCTCCCTATCTCTCCCTTTAGTCTCTCTCCCTCCCTCTCCTCTCCCCCCCCGTTCTCTCCCTCTCTCTCCTCAGCTGACCTCTATTAGTCCCAGTGCGGTCTCTTTCTCTTGCTTTCTCTCATGCTCTCTCTTCCTCCCCATCTCTCTCTCTCTCTCCCTTCGCTCCCTCTCTGTCCCCCCCTCCCCCTCCCTCTCTCTCAGCTGACCTCTATTAGTCCCGCCCTAGTTGTGTCGATCTCTCTCTCCTCCTGTTGTGTGCGTTAAACACCTGCCGTGGGCTGTCGCGTTACCTGAGCTAACGCAGGTGTGAGCGGCGTGTTTAGTAATGCTCTGATAAGCTTTTAGTGAGGAGAAGGCAGTCAGTGTGATACAATAACAAAGGCTGAGCTTGTGTGTGTGTGTGTGTGTGTGTGTGTGTGTGTGTGTGTGTGTGTGTGTGTGTGTGTGCGCGCACAGTCCCAGTGGACCCAGTGCATTAGTGAGAACAGAGCAGTTCTAACTGCAAGCATGAGATGTTTCCGTGGTACCTACACCGGCCGGTCACACACGCGTGCGCACACACGCGCGGTAATGAGAGGGTAGCTAATGCAACAGGCGTGTTGCTGCTCTCAACATCGCAGGACGGTGATTTGGACGCCACGCTCCGTGTCGACTCCACGGCGGGTGTGAGTGTGTGTCCTCCGCGTCAGTCGTAATCTGGTTGGAGTGTGTGGTTTCCGGGGATGTCAGTCTAAGTGCTCTCTCCCTCTATAACAGGAAGCATAGAGTGGACAAAACATCTACTCTGTGTGTGTGCGCTCGAATGTGTGTATGTGACACGGTGGCTCCTTCATACGCCATCCCGATGACTAGCTCGGTAATAGATTAACCCCAGCTCGTTAGAGACTAGACACACACACACAGGCTCAGACAGTCACGCTATTGTACCAGGAGAGATTAAATTATATGCAGAAGCTTTTTAGCTGGCTCGAACAGAGTGGGAACACACACTTTCACTCGCACTCTGACACGCGCGCGCTAACCTTCCGCACGTGCGCGCGCACACGCAGCGCCGTGGAGGACATTAAAGATGTATCCCTCTGCAGGGAGACTGACACCTGGCGAGCCGGAGGTCAGAGGTCGTGGGATGAATATTTGATAGTCCTGCTGCTCCTCCCTCCCCCCCCGCACCAGCCACACACTCACCGTACGGTGATTATCATGGAGGAGCACACACACACCTCCCCCCCTCGCCCCTCTGACACACAGCACCTGTCACAGGTGAGGGGAAAGACTGCGTCTTGTTGACACTGACCAGTCAGAAACGGACAGTTTCTTCAGCTCTCTCGACACGCGACACACACACTTTCTGTCAGGCACACAAACAGCACAAGCGGAGAAGGACAGGGACTTTTTCTTTTCTGAGCAAAGGTCGAGAGAAAGTGTCTCAGAGCCATCTGTGTTTTCTTCTCTGTCTCTCTCCTCTGCTACCCCCACCCCCCTCCATGACTCCACAGACACACACGCTCCTTCTCCACTCATCTTCATTCCTTTTGGGATTCAACTGAAATAGAATCCGTCTGTGTGTGATCTCTAGCCTCCGTCCTCCTCTCTCTATAACGACTGGCCGACTTACAGGCTTGAGGTCTCAATCGCACGACTCAGAGACGGTATTTCGAAAACAAACAAAGTCTTTACTTGCAAAAGGTTGGTACACAGGAAGTCAGTGGCAATAATCCAGGCAAACAAATCCAGGAGGGACAAGACAAAAGCAAGGTTCGGGTAAACAAAGCTGGGATCGAAATACCAGGAGAACTAGAAGGAGAAATGATGGAATGCCTGGTAAGGGGTTCAAAGACACCCTGGCACAGATGATCAGGAAGACAATCAGGAAGACGATCAGGAAGACGAGGGTCAAAGACACTGGGGAGGGAGGAGTAACGAGAGGTAAGGGGAAATTCATCAGAGCTGGGAAGACAGTCACACAGGCAGGGCAGGTGGAGACTGAGACGAGAGGAGAGAGAGGAGAGAGAATCAAAATAGAACCGGACATGAGGAATGAATGACATGGAAGGAAAAGATGACCTTGGGAGCAGGGTGAGACGTCACAGTCTCTCTCCCTCTCTCTCTCTCTCCCTCTCTCTCTCTCCTCTCTCTCTCTCTCTCTCGTCCTCTTTGTCCCTCTTTCTTTCTCATTCTCTCTTTTTCTACCTCTTTATCTTCCCTCTTTGTCCGGCGGGGGGATCAGATGGCTGAGCGGTTAGGGAGTCGGGCGATTAATGAGAAGGTTGCCAGTTCGATTCCCGGCCGTGTAAAAGGACGTTGTGTCCTTGGACAAGGCACTTCACCCTACTTTCCTCAGGGAGAATGTCCCTATACTTACTGTTAGTCCCTCTGCATAAGAACATCTGCTAAATTACTTAATGCAAATGTCCTTTTCTCTCAGTAGCTTATTTAATATGATCAAATCAGAACAAATATAGGAAAGTTGTTACACTACAAATACTACCTAGCTTGTCCAGTGGTAATGGTCACATCACACACACACACACACCAGGTTAGAATTCCACTAACGCAGTATTCACTTTACCGGTTCTATCTTAAGGATATGAATGATACATTATATACCTCACACTAACACATTTACAGACACACAAACCCACACACCTGCAGCCAGACTGGCTGGGTAATTCACTTTGAAACAAATGTCATTATGTGGAGAGGAAGTGGAGGAAGGATCTGTTCTTCTTCCCCTAAAAGAGAAAGAGGGGGGGGGAGAGAGAGCGGGAGAGAGAGCTGGAAAAGAGAAAGAGAAAGCATTGAAGGACAGTAGTTGCCTGAACAGACCTTACATACTTGTCCTCCTTTCAATCCTCTTTCACCCATCCCATCCATTCTCCTCCCTCTTCCCTTCTACACTCCTCTCCTTCAACTCCTCCCCCCGTTCTCCTCCTGTCCTCCTTCTCCTTCTGTCCTCCTTCTCCTCCCCCCCTTCTCCTCCTGTCCTCCTTCTCCTCCTGTCCTCCTCCTCCTGTCCTCCTTCTCCTCCTGTCCTCCTCCTCTTCTTCAGCTCTTTCTCCTCCTCCTCCCCTGTTGTGAGCTCTTCCTCTGCTCCTCCTTCTCCCTCCACCTCCGGACAGACAGAACACTGGGGGTTGCTATAGCACTGTCGTGTGTCGGAGAAATACAGAACCTGGATGTAATCTGGGCTCTCAAATGCGCAGTGTGAAACCTCGCACTAGAACGAGGCTTCCCTCTCATCTTCCTCATCTTCCTCGCCGGTGTTCTACTCTTCCTCTTCCAGGTTGTTATTTCCTGCCCTCTCATTGGCTGGTATTTCCTTCGCCTGTGTCAGTCTGGCTTTCTGTGTCTCGGTCGTGAATCTCTCCTCTTTATCTCTCCAGTTACCAGCGGTCCTCTCATCCTCCCATCCACCCTCGCCTCGCACAGCTAATCAATACAGCTTCAGCGGCCCGGGCTTTGTTCCCTTGGTAACGATCACCATGTATCAAAAGATGCGTCTCGCTAAACCAGCTACTGCCGCCCTCAACATGTCAGCTAGACACACACCCGTGTCCATACATCACACACGCCGCGCAGCACACACACACCACACACACACACACCACAGGATCTTGTCAGTTGCTGCTGTTGCTCCAGATCAACTGCGGGCCAATCAACAGCATTGCTGTGCGTGTCTGTCAGTGTGTGTCTCATGTGTATCTCCCATATCTCATTACGCGGCTTTTACCCCTGTGGAAAATGTTCTGTTTTCTGTTGACCTCACACAGCCTATACCCTTGAGACAATAGCAGGGGTCACACACACACACCAACACAGAGAGACACCTGCACACTCACCAGCACACCGAACAGCAGGTCGCTCTGCAGCGCGAGGGGTTTGAAGTGAGCCTGGTAATTGGCTGGAGGGCCACATGTTGCTTAGATGTGGTGCTGATTAAAGAATAGCTATGGAGAGGATGTCCTGGGGCTGTCCTCGTGACACCTGCCCTGTCTCCTCCAACCCTCTCATCCTGCCTGTCTGCCGTCATCGCCCCCCCCCTCCTCCTCTGCCAACCTGGACAAACACGGACGGCTATTCATCATTTTATGATTGTGTGTGTGTATGTGTGTGTGTCGTTTGTTTTCTGAGCTGTTTTAAAACTGTTTGAACTCGTGACAGACAGATGAGGTCGGCAATGTTTGAACTTCCTGCATTCTAAATTCTCTCGCCGTTCTCTACCTGGATGTGGAGGAGAGGAAGGAAGGGAGGGGGAGAGTAAGAGAGAGTGAGACAGAGAGAGAGAGAGAGAGAGAGACAGAGAGAGAGAGAATATGTAAAGTAGAGAAGTTTAAAAGTACAGAATGCTGTTTGGTAAACATCAAGCATAACTGGTCTGTCAGCTTCCTCCCCCCAAACTCCCTCTTCTACCTCTACCCCCCTTCTCTCTCCTCCCACTCTCCCCCCTCCTTCCCCTACACAGGGATCTCTTAACTTCCTACTTCCTCCTTCCTTCCTGAATAGTTTATTTGTCACTTCCTCCCTCTGGTTGCCGCGGCAGGCCCACATCACAGCATTGATTTATGACCTTGTTTAATCAAGCAGGGAAAGGACAGAGTGATCGATAGCTCAATGCTGGACAACACACACACACTCGTTTTCTCTCTCGCTCTCTCTCACTCTCTCTCTCTCTCTCTCTCTCTCTCTCTTCTCTCTCTCTTTCCCAATTGCTCCAGTTCCTACAGACACACACGACACAGACACACATACACACACTCTTTCGCTCACACGCTCTCATTCTCTCTCTCTTACCTCTCTCTCTCAATTGCTCCAGTTCTTACATACACGTATGACACACACACACACACTGTTGGATGTGTGTGTAATCAGGGACAAACAGCAGAGCAGCCTGCTAGTCCCTGATAGGGCAAGAGGAGCAGGTATTAACGCTTGGATTAGAATAATGTTGGAACTTTGACGCTGTACGCCTGTGTGTGGGTGTGTGTGTGTGTGTGTGTGTGTGTGTGTGTGTGTGTGTGTGTGTGTGTGTGTGTGTGTGTGAGAGTGAGTGTAATCACATTACCTCTGGTCTGTAAGTGAACAGGGGAATAGCATGATGTAGGTTAGGGAGGAAGCGAAACTGAAAGAGGAGATGAAAAAAAGTATCAACACAATAGTGTTTACCCCCTCCTCCTCCCTGTCTCCCTCTGTCTGTGTGTCCCTCACACTAAATGAATCAGTGTGGCACCAGTTCACCTTGCTGTTCTCTGTCTCTCCCCGCAGAGCACCTGCAGACCCGTCTAGAAGACTACATGTCCCAGTTCCCTAAAGTGCGCATTGTCAGAACCAGGAAGAGGGAGGGGCTAATCAGGACACGCCTCCTGGGGGCGTCTGTGGCGAGGGGAGAGGTGCTTACTTTCTTAGACTCCCACTGTGAGACCAACATTAACTGGCTGCCTCCACTACTGGGTAAGACACACACACACACACTCATACACTACCACACTCATACACTACCACACACACACACACAACATACTCTAAAGACAGAGATAAAGACCTCATATCCGAAAAACCTGGAGAGAGGGAGGAGGAGGAGAAGGAGAGAAATGGATAGACCTCATCTCTTCCACCCATTTATTCTACCTCCTCTCCCCTCTCGTCATCCTCTCCTCCTCCTCTCCCCTATCCTCCTCCCCTAATCTCCTCCTCCCCTTCCCCCCCTCCTGCCATCCCCTTTTCCCCCTCTCCTCCTACCCTCATCTCCTCTTCCTCCTCCCCTCTCTCCTCACCCCTCCTCTACCTCCTCTCCCCTCTTCCTCCCTTCTCTCCTTATCCCCCCCTCCCCCTCTCCCCCCCCTCCCCTCCCTTCCCTCTCCTCCCACTCCCCCCTCCCCCCTCCCCTCGCACGCCCTGCTCCTGTCCTTTCCACGGACAGTGCTGATCCGTCCCAGCAGGGCATCCTCTGAGAGGACAGCAGCTCTCCCTGCTCCACTGGCTCTGTCCTACAGATCTGGGACACACACACACTCACACACACCGCTCACACTCACACACACAATGACAGGCGGTCACACGCACACGGGCAGGCAGGATGACAGTGACAGCAGGGTAGGTAGGCCTGGGGGAGCAGACCCAGTTTGAAGCTGTAATTGTTTCTAATCGTCTGGTGACCAAAAGCTGCCCTGAGTACAAAAATGTGATGGAAACCCCCCCCTGAAATCATCATTCTCATTATTTTAAATCTCTTCTATTCTCTCCTTTTCTCCTCCTCTCCTCTACAGACCAGATAGCCCAGAACTCCAGGACCATAGTGTGTCCCATGATAGATGTGATAGACCATAACCACTTTGGCTACGAGGCGCAGGCTGGAGACGCCATGAGGGGAGCGTTTGACTGGGAGTTTGTACTACAAGCGCATCCCTATACCTCCTGAGCTGCACGGCTCAGACCCCAGCCAGCCCTACCCGTGAGTACACACACACACACACACACACAAGCCCTACCCGTGAGTACACACACAAGCCCTACCCGTGAGTACACACACACACACACACCCAGCCCTACCCGTCAGTACACACACACACACACATAAACCCTACCCGTGAGTACACACACACGTAGCCATACACACACTTAGATATACACATGTTCACGTAGACACACACACACACATGTTGACGTACATACGCATGTTGACACACACACATTGTGGTCAGTCTTCATGCATTATTAATTAGCCAAGTCAGTAGCGGCTTCTCTCAAGGGCAATGACATCACCAAGACCTCACTGACTAAATGCTGAGCAAAGGCAAATCTGTGTGTGTGTGTGTTCAGTGAGAGGTTAAGTCTAAATGTGTCCTAAAGGACCTGCATGTGTACTACTGTTCTCGGTGTGTGTGTGTGTGTGTGTGTGTGTTCATGTAGCAGCTGTGACTGTCTCCATTATCAATGTCTCACACATGTCCTCACCAGCTGCACCAGGGACAGACCACACACACTTACACACTTACACACACACACACACACACACACTTACACACACACACTTACACACACACAGCCACTCCCACAGTCACTCACATAAGATTAATTTGGAAGGACCATGGAAATGAGCTGTGTCATCATCTGGCAGCACCTCTGGGAGCAGAGGAAATGATCTGAGAGAGAGAGAGAGAGAGAGCTGGGGGGAGAGAGGGAGAGAGAGAGAGAGAGAGAGAGAGCTTGAAGATGGGAAGAAGAGAGAGAGAGAGAGAGAGGAGCGAGCGCTCTCTCTCTCTCTCTCTCCTCTCTCTCTTTTGTTCTTCTCTTTCTCTCTCTCTTGCTCCTCTCTCTCTCGCTCTCTCTTTTTTTCTCTCTCTTTCTCTCTCTCCTCTCTCTCCTCTCTCTCTCCTCTCTCTCCTGCGCTCCCTCTCTCTCTCCCTCTCTCTCTTTTTTCTCTCTTTCCTCTCTCTCTCTCTCTCTCTCTCGCTACTCTCTCTCGCTCTCTCTCTCTCTCTCTCTCTCTCTCTTTTTTCTCTCTTTCTTCTCTCTCTCTCTTTGTTTCTCTCTCTCTGTCTCTCTCTTTTTCCTTCTCTCTCTCTCTGCTCTCGCTCTGCTCTCTTCCGCTCGCTCTTCTCGTGCTCTCTCGCGCTCTCTCTCTCTCGCCTCTTCTCTCGCTCGCTCTCTTCTCTCTCTCCTCTCTCTCTCTCTCTCTCCTCCTCTCTCTTTCTCTCATCCCTCTTTCTCGCTCGTGCTCGCCCTTCTCTCTCTCTCTGCTCGCTCTCTCTCTCTCTCTCTCTCTCTCTCTCTCTTCTCTCTCCCTCTCCTCTATCCTCCTCTCTCTTTCTCTCTCTTTCTCTCTGTCCCCTTCTACCCTACCTCTCTCTGTTCAAAACAAAGTCACCAAGCACTTGTTTCATCCTCAGTATCACACCTACCACACACACACACATACACACAGTTTCTCGGTGACATTCAGCTCACGTCGTGTGTGAGCTAGCATTGCTGTCCATACAGCTATTTGGAGACAAAGAAGAAAGCAGAGAGAGAACACTTTAGTAAATCTATTAAGTAGCAGCTCTCTCTCTTCTTTCTCTTTCTTTCTCCTTCTTTCTCTCTCTCTTTCTTTTCTACTCTCTTATTTATTTATCTGTCTTTCTGTACGCCTGGGAGTGAGTAAGTGAGTGATCGAGTGAGTGGCGTGTGTGTATCTCTGAAGTGTTGTCTCCCCCTGCAGGCGAGGCAGAGTAACAGCACCACAGCAGCACCACACACACACACCACATTATAGGCTGAGCTCTGTTTGAATGTGATTATATGGCTGGGGCTCCAGGAACACTCAGGAACGTAGTGATGTGTATCATGCCTGTGAGAGGTGTGTTTGTATTTGATGTGTTTGTGATTCGTGTCATGTGTGTGTATGTGTGTGAGCCGCTCTGACCCCAGTGATGTGTGTGTATGTGTGTGAGCCGCTCTGACCCCAGTGATGTGTGTGTATGTGTGTGAGCCGCTCTGACCCCAGTGATGTGTGTGTATGTGTGTGAGCCGCTCTGACCCCAGTGATGTGTGTGTATGTGTGTGAGCCGCTCTGACCCCAGTGATGTGTGTGTATGTGTGTGAGCCGCTCTGACCCCTGACCCCAGTGATGTGTGTGTATGTGTGTGAGCCGCTCTGACCCCAGTGATGTGTGTATGTGTGTGAGCCTCTCTGACCCCAGTGATGTGTGTGTATGTGTGTGAGCCGCTCTGACCCCAGTGATGTGTGTGTATGTGTGTGAGCCGCTGACCTGACCCCAGTGATGTGTGTGTATGTGTGTGAGCCTCTCTGACCCCAGGTCTCCAGTGATGTGTGTGTATGTGTGTGAGCCGCTCTGACCCCAGGTCTCCAGTGATGTGTGTGTATGTGTGTGAGCCGCTCTGACCCCGACCCCAGTGATGTGTGTGTATGTGTGTGAGCCGCTCTGACCCCAGTGATGTGTGTGTATGTGTGTGAGCCGCTCTGACCCCAGTGATGTGTGTGTATGTGTGTGAGCCTCTCTGACCCCAGTGATGTGTGTGTATGTGTGTGAGCCTCTCTGACCCCAGTGATGTGTGTGTATGTGTGTGAGCCGCTCTGACCTGACCCCAGTGATGTGTGTGTATGTGTGTGAGCCTCTCTGACCCCAGTGATGTGTGTGTATGTGTGTGAGCCGCTCTGACCCCAGGTCTCCAGTGATGTGTGTGTATGTGTGTGAGCCGCTCTGACCCCAGTGATGTGTGTGTATGTGTGTGAGCCGCTCTGACCCCAGGTCCCCAGTGATGTGTGTGTATGTGTGTGAGCCGCTCTGACCCCAGTCAGTGATGTGTGTGTATGTGTGTGAGCCGCTCTGACCCCAGTGATGTGTGTGTATGTGTGTGAGCCGCTCTGACCTCTGACCCCAGGTCTCCAGTGATGGCCGGGGGTCTGTTTGCAGTGAACCGCCAGTGGTTCTGGGAGCTGGGAGGGTACGACACGGGACTGGAGATATGGGGGGGGAGAGCAGTACGAGATCTCGTTCAAGGTGAGACACCCCGCACACACACACACACACACACATACACCACAGACACACACATACACGTCAGGCGGATATTATAGGAAGCCGGTGTCATTGCCCCCAGTTTTTCATTGCTCTTTGCTTATAATAAAGTACTTACGTTGGCATATTATTTGTGAAAGAAACATGAAAATCAAACAAAGGTCCTCTCTCTCTCTCTCTCTCTCTCACTCTCTGTCTCCCTGTGTTGTTCTCCCTCTCTTTCTCTTTTGCAGTTTATTCTGTAATTGGAATGTAGCCCTTTCTTCCCTGACAGGAAACCATGGTAACAACAAAAATAGTTATGAGGTGAAGTGGCAGTAGAGCGTGTTCTCCTGGGAAGGGTGGAGGAGAGGAGGGGAGGGACAGAGGAGGGACAGAGGAGGGACAGGGGGGGGAGAGGGGGGGGAGAGAGGAGGAAGAGTCCACCCCCATGCCAGATGAGAAGAACTCACATCTTCCTCTCCTCCTTTCTTCTCTGCTGTTCCCTCTATCACTCCGCCTTTGAGGGGAGAGGAGAGAGGGGGGGGGGCAGTGCTTCTGAAAATAGCCTTTCTTTTTTTCTATCTTCCCTCCTTTCTCTCTCTCTCTTTCTTTCCTTCTTTCTTGCCGCCGCTTCTCTCCTCCCCTTCAGCCTTTCAGACAGGCACCCTGCGGGGCTGAGACTGAGGGCTGTGAAGGCACATGCCGTGTCAGAAAGTAACTCATGTGTGTGTGTGTGTGTGTGTGTGTGTGTGTGTGTGGTGTGTGTGTGTGTGTGTGTGTGTGGGTGTGTGTGTGTGTGCCTCCAGGTCTGGATGTGCGGAGGCAGCATGTACGACGTCCCCTGCTCCAGAGTGGGACACATCTACAGGAAGTACGTTCCATATAAGGTCCCGACAGGAACCAGCCTGGCCAGAGTGAGCTCACTTACCTAACACAACTACTAACTAACCAACCAACCAACTAACTATTGACTCATTCAGTTTGATTTAACCGTCTCCCTCTTTTCCCCTCTCTCCTCCCTCTCCCTCCGTTCATCCCTCTCTCCTCTCTCTCCTCCCTCTCTCTCCTCCCTCTCTCTCTCCTCCCTCTCTCTCTCTCCTCCCCCTCTCCTTCCAGAACCTGAAACGTGTAGCGGAGACGTGGATGGACGAGTACACAGAGTTCATCTACCAGCGGCGGCCCGAGTACCGCCACCTCTCCACTGGGGATCTGACCAATCAGAAGGCCAGGAGGAAGCAGCTTGGCTGTAAGGGCTTTAGGTGGTACATGAACACGGTGGCCTGGGACCTGCCTCGGTACTACCCCCCTGTAGAACCAGCTGCTGCTGCCTGGGGAGAGGTACACACACACACATACTCTCCAACACTCACACACTCCTTCACACACACACACACACACACTCTCTCAGACACTCACTCACTCCCACACACACACGTGCTCACATACTCACACATACACTCACCCTCTCTCTCACAGACACTCTTACACACGGTCTTCTCTAGTAAACATGGACGTTTCTGTGAAAATGGTCTGAGATTATCAGGGGCGGTACACATTCTACACATACGTATCCGACACCCACCTCTCATTCCTGACCCCTCTGTCTGTGTGTAGATCCGTAGTGCAGCATCAGGCCTGTGTGTAGACGCTAAGCATGGCTCTACGGGAGCCGAGGTGAGACTGGACACCTGTCTGAAGGAGGGGGAGGAGCGCACCTGGGCCCACGAGCAGGTATAGACCCAACCTGACACACCTGGACATACCTGAACACACCCGGACACAAGTGAACATGACACTACCTGGCATTAACCCTTGTCTCACCTTGTGTGTCTGCCACTGTGTGTGTGTGTGTGTGTGTGTCTCAGATCTTCACGTTTGGCTGGAGGGAGGACATTCGTCCAGGAGACCCTCTCCACAGCAGGAAGCTGTGTCTGGACGCTGTGTCTCAGACCAGCCCTGTCACTCTGTATGACTGTCACGGCATGAAGGGCAACCAGCACTGGAGCTACCGGCAGGTACACACACACACGCTCACACACACACTCATACAGGTACACACACACACTCATACAGGTAGACAACCACTCACACCGTCACACACACTCTCACACAGGTACACACACACACGCTCACACACACTCATACAGGTCGACAACCACTCACACTGTGGCGTGACACGCACTCTCACACAGGTACACACACACACACACACTCCTGTTCTGTTCCTGTGTGTGTAGGACCTGTCCCTGTTCCATCGAGTGAGCAGTGGCTGTATGGACAGCTCTCCAGCAGACAGGAGGATTTTCCTCAGGCCCTGTGACCCCTCCTCCCAGACCCAGAAGTGGCTGTTCCAGAGAGTCAACACCACTGTGCTCCACAAACTCAACATCATGGACCCGCCAACCTCCTAGGACAGCCAACCAGCTGCCTCCCTGGACCCTTTAAGGGATGGTCCAGCCAATCAGAGGCCTGCTAACAGAAGGAGGGGGAGGTCTGTCTGTTCTGCCCTAGACTCCTCCCCCTAGGATCTAAAGTAAAGGAGGAAGGCTGCATTGACTTACTGTCTACCTGTCCCGCAGCCTGCTGGGATATGTAGTTCTCAGAAGACTAGGAGCAGGCCAGCTAGGAGGGTGTACCTGGCTCAGGAACTCAGAATCTTCTAGAAGGTTATATCCTGCTTCACTAGGGGTTAAAGGTAAAAAGGTAATGAGGTCTTGTAGACTCTGGATCAGAGATCTCTCTATACCTCTCCCTCTTTCTCTTTATCTCTCTCTCCACAGCATGGGTTGCCCCTACTGGAACTAGGGATAAATGGTTATCTTTTTATACGACTATTTATGTATGTATATATTTATTATTTGATCTGTTTATTTATGTATTTATTTGGTCTTTTTAGGGAAGTAACTTATCTCAGCGTGTTTGAAGGTGATTTAGTGAAGGTTGAAATGGTCTAATGACCTAATACACTTGAACTAATGAACTTTGCACATCAGCTCCGTATTCTGTTCTGTTGAAACGTCTTTAAAAAAAATAAAGATCATGTTAGGCTCAATAAAAGACTGAGCAGGATAGACTGAGATGAAGTATTTTACTATCATACAATCATGTTTCCAGAAACCATACACATTTTGTTGTGTTATTTTATTCAAATACATACAGTATCGGTTGTGTGCAGAGATGGGAAGTAACAAAGTAGGCCTACAAATCATTTTTTTCAAAGGTTGAACAAATACTTTCCATAGAAAGGAAAAAAAAACGTTTTTAAAGGTTGAAAAAAAACCTTGGGGGGGGTCGAAAGGTTGAACCCTCTGTAACTTTAGCTAAAAAAGAGCAGACATCTCCATATTATCTCAGGTTGTTCATTGTGACCAAACGACCACAGAAAATAACACACATGATGACAGGACAGCCCCTTTGCATGTTAGGGGAGGGGGGTACACATGATATCAGGTGAAAAAACGGGGATAAATGCCTGGCACGACACCGGCATCATTGATACATACTTGATGAGGACTTGTCTATACCATACTGTACTTTATTCTGCTTTGCTTTAATCTAATGTGTTTAGGCTTCTCTGTTCTCCTCCCCTCTTCTTTCACTTAAAATATTTTCGAAAAAAAGGTAGGTACTTTATGGATGAGATAAAGGTCGCGATGTCGACATGACTGAGAATGGGACATTCCTGATCACCCCTGGCCATATCTGAGGGAGATTGTTGGTGTCAAACTGGATTCCTGGCTATGCGCTGCATGTCTATAAAGTATTTTTGTATTAATATGATGTCAGGCAACAGGTAGGCTAGTAGTAATGTCAACTTTTTTACTTAAGTAGCCTATATGTCAGAGAGCCAATACTTCTTTACTTTAACTGGAGTGAAAAAGTGCAGTCAACATTTCAATTTTTAAACATGAGCTCATGTTTCTGTAGCCTACTTCTAGGCTACTTGAGATGTGTGTACTTTTGCCATATCTGGTTTCGTCTGTGATCAGTAGGCTACTATCTTTTCATTGTCACTATCAATATGAACTGCATTTAACTTGCCACGCGCTATCTTCTGGGTGCTTTGAGTAACTGGCGTCCTTTATTGTCGTTCCTACAGATATCGACAGGAGACGAGCTGTCATAATTGTTATTATTTATGTGGTAAACACCGCAGAACCGGTAGTGTAAGACTGTTCATCCATCTTTGCTTCTGTCGTACACGAGTTGTCATGTGCACTTGCTTTGCCTTATTGAGGTAGAGGGAGGCAGAGTCATCATGTCTGGGTTGCACATATAGTAGAATATAAATTACATAATAATGTACAAACATTTAATGTTTTGTACTTTCTAGTGTGTGTGTGATGGCTCCAATTTGACAGTCTTGAGTTTTATGTAGACCTGCTTATATCATAATCCATCACGCTCTATCACTGTACCACGTATTTTAGAATTAATCATGTATTGAGCAGAGATAGCACAGCAGTTAGTTCAGCTAACCGGACCACCCTCGAAAGTCAACAAACACCTAGCTATACACTGTGCTTTGCAATACATAAATAGCGGAAGCAGCTCTTTTCTCACATTGCATAGCTACATTTTTTGACACTCTTAAAAGTTTTACTCCAGCCATTAAATAACAAATCACACATTTGACTCCTAAATGTAATTCCAAGATAAATCCTACATTTAGTCCGTCACCTACACTATCCTAAATCAATGCTGTCTTCAGTTGCATATATTCAAGATCCAAAAGATATCTGTCTGTTTCTTTGTCAGTGGTTGTGGTCATGGGGGTCAATGTCTACAGTACACAAACAGTAATACAGCGGTTTACTGCACCGCTAATTTAATACACCTGCGGCGTCCTGTTGTTTGAGCTAACATCCGTGTGTATTTAGCAAACCAGCGCAGCAGCTTAGATGTAATACACTGACTCCCATTCTAGCAAAAGGGAGGGTCAGTTTGCGTTGCACTTACTAGCGTGCCTTGTAAAAATAAATTGAATAAACATTAGGACGCGACGGAGTGGTACAGGGTCAGGGAGGAATAAGCTACTACTAGCTAGGCACAGATCTAGCACTGTTGAGAGGGGTTGATCAGGTGAGCCGTACGATACAACCGGGGCGACAGACACGGACTTTACCGAGAGAGAGAGCAGGGGTGCCACGGAGCAAGGGGGTTGGTTGACAGCTAGCTCGCTCGCTAGCATATTTGTAGCTAACTGGTCTTGTTTTAACAATGAGGCTGAAAGTAGGATTCATCCTTCGTAGTTTGATAGTCATCGGGACGTTCCTGGGGCTGGTGGTGCTTTGGTCGTCCCTCTCACCGAAAGCGAATGACGAAAACCCCTTTGTAAAACGGGTAAGTTAATGTTAGCCCTCTAGTACACCGAGTCTAGCTAGAAAACGTCAGCTAGCTCAGTAAGTGTCACCAGTACTGTAGTAGCAGCTAGTAGCTAGTGCTAAACTGCAGTCAATATTGGCATACTAGTCAAGTTTTCTGAGATACGAATCACTTTAGCCTCTAACTACCAGTTAACTAGAGCTAGTACTACTATTACTAATATCATTACTAGCTAACCCCGTCTTTAGTTGTCATGGAGATGGCTAGCTCGAGCTGTCTTTGTTGGATGCAGTTTTTGTGACCGATTTGAACTGACCATTCATCAGCGTGAAGCTGAAAGCCATTCATACCAACGAGTTAATAACTAACATGCACACGTAGGTGCATTATCAACTTAGCCATTGAATTAAACCGCTAAATTAGTTTGCTTGCAAGGCTAGCTAATCAGATAAGTCCCACTATGTCTACTCATGTCATCATATTAGAACTGTATCTACTGCCAGCGAAATCAGCAAAACCCGGAAGCAGAGATATTAGTATTACAGCAGCTAGACTAACAGTTTGTGCAAACGGCTTAAAAAAGAGGGAATTAAACTTCTCATAACTTGTTCTTATGTTCTTAAACATATGTTCTTATAACATGTGTTCTTATATTATTTTGAATGTGGAACTAAATGAGAGTGTATGAGTGCGTGTACCAGTCTAACTTCAGTGTTTCCCTCCAGGAGGGGAATGTTGGCGCCAAGCTTCTGCCCAAAGCAGAGGCAGCGGATGGAGATCAGTTCAGACCGGTGGTGCCCTGGCCACACGTGGAGGGGGTGGAGGTGGACCTCGACTCCATCAGACATAAGAATGGAGCTGACCGACACGACGCCCAGCCTCAACAGAACAAGAACCAGAACCAGGTGAGGGGTACAGTGAAGGTGCATGTGAAAAGGGAGAAACACTACATGTGTGAATTAACAATTCATGAGTTGACTGTAACAGTACCACCTCCACCTCCAGGTCATCCAGCAGCAGTACGTGACCTTCAAGCCCCACACCAACGCCTACTCGGCCCCTGTGCTGAAGAAGGGCACGCTGGGGAACTTTGAGCCACGGGAGCCGGAGCCCCAGGGGATCCCCGGGGGGCCAGGAGAGGGGGCCAAGGCCTTCGTCCTGGGCCCAGAGTACAAGGATGCAGTGCAGGACAGCATCAAGGAATTTGGCTTCAACATGGTGGCTAGCGACATGATCTCCCTGGACAGGACCATCAGCGACATCCGGCACGACGAGTAAGTATTCCTCCTCCGAAGGGGGAAGTAGGTCCCACAAAAAGTAGACCCGAGTGTATATCCCTCCGCCACCAGAGCTGGTTGGTGGGGCAGATCTGAAGCTGGTAGATGGAACACCTGTAGGGGCAGGTTGAGTGTGGAGATCAGGCCTGAACCAGCTGCAGGTCATTTACATGTGCATCAGTGCATGCCTCAGAGACGCCACTCATGGGGAGTGGACCACTGGTTTGCAACGGCAGTGGCTGAGTCAAATCAGGAACACCCTGGTTGTTGACACAGTGTGATGCAGTAGTGGTTAGTATGGCTTTGGAGCAGCGGCCAGGACTAAGGAATCCCTCTGAGGACACACCTTGCCTATCCCACACCTGCTGACGTGTGTTTGACTGCGTGGCCCTGCTGACAACTGTGCTGTGGAATGAAGTATTCTGTAATGATTATTCGTTGGGGATGTGGTAACTCCAGGTCTGGATTCCCAGCAAGATTAGCTGGTTTGGACGCGGGATGTGTACCTCTACGATAACCTACGGTTACTATACCGGGCCTGGGTGTGGGCCTGTATACACTACCAAGTTAACCTGTATTTGGGGCTGTGTGTGTACCTGGATTAGTATTGGTGTCTATGTGTACCTAGATTAGTGTTGTTGTCTCTGGGTCTGATAATGAAGCTGCGTTCTGCAAAGATGCTTGTTTTCTTTCAGGCCTGGTTTTACGAAGGAGAGAATGCCAGTACACACACACACACGCGCTTAGAAACAACGAACAAACGGACAAAACCAGAGTGTACCGGTGTGTGAGTTTTAGAGTGCCTTTCATTTGGCCCTGAGCCAATGTGTGGTGGACAAAGAACACCTTTGTTAATGCTCCTCTCTGAACAAGCAGGAAGTATGGGCTACTGTGTACAGTTGTGTGTGTGTGTGTGTGTTTGTGTGTGTGTGTGTGTGTGACAAAGAGAAAGACGGAGACTCCAAATAGCCAGTATCCTACGCTGTGAACTGGACAGGAGTATGTGTGTTTACTGTTTACAAGGCAGTTTAATTGATAAGATAACAATGTAGCCTTCACGTATCATTATAGTTTTTCTGTCTCTGTCTGTCTGTCTGTCAGCCTGTCTGTCAGTCAGCTTGTTTCTGTCTGTCAGCCTGTCTGTCTATCGGGATCTGGACCCTCATGTCAAGGAGCTGCCCTGCTTCACACCACTAGGTGTCACTGTGACAGTATTATAATGTGTATGAGGCCCAGGCAAAGAGCCTGTCTGCTCTCTGCTGTTGTTTAGAAAGCCTGTGGTTAGAAGCGAGGTTAGAGCGGTATGCAGAGGAGGAGAGCGTGAGGGGGAAGAAGTGAAGAAAGAAGCCAGTCAAACCACATCTTGTGTGATTAGCAGCGAGTCTGTTGTGATTATACAGGCAGGCCTGCAGACAGACCCGAGGCATGAAGGTTGTTTGACTGGTTAATACACAGCATCAGGTCTGTTGTTAGATCTGTTCCTCTCTCTGTAGAGAGAGTATGTCATACTCCAAGTAGGGCTGGGTATGTACTATGTACCTGACTTGGGAGCAGGGGGCCAAAATGGAGGCTAGCGCACTCGTGCTGTTGAAGTCTGGAAACGACAGCACCGAGTGTGTATGAGACAAGGAGGAAATATGGTCTTCTGTCTGTAATGTTCTAGCTCTGCCCCCTCTCTCTCTGGGTGTCAGGTGTAAATACTGGAACTATGACGAGAACCTGCTGACGTCCAGCGTGATCATCGTGTTCCACAACGAGGGCTGGTCCACCCTGATGAGGACGGTCCACAGTGTCATCAAGAGGACGCCGCCCAGGTACCTGGCTGAGATCGTCCTCATAGACGACTACAGCAACAAGGGTAGGGACTCGCTCTCACACACTCGCTTTCTCTGTCACACACACAAGCTCACACACACACACACACAATCTTACACACGTATAGTCACTCACTCTGTTACACTCTCTCACACACTCTCTTGCTGTCTCACGCATTCACTCCAACACACACACACACACACACACACACACACACTGTCTCTCCCACACAGACTCACTCCTTCTCCTTCTCAACCCCCCCCAGCCCACCTGAAGGAGCGTCTGGAGGACTACATCAAGCAGTGGAACGGTCTGGTGAAGCTCCACAGGAATGAGAAGAGGGAGGGGCTCATCCAGGCCAGGAGCATCGGGGCCCGTGTGGCCACTCTGGGACAGGTACCACCCCAACACAAGCACACACGTCTAGACAGGTAGCACCCAACACTTACACACACATCTAGAGAGGTAGCACCCCAACACTTACACACACATCTAGACAGGTAGCACCCAACACTAGTACACACACACCTAGACAGGTAACACCCAACACTAGTACACACACACCTAGACAGGTACCACCCAACACTAGTACACACACACACCTAGACAGGTAGCACCCAACACTAGTACACACACACCTAGACAGGTAGCACCCAACACTAGTACACACACACATCTAGACAGGTACCACCCAACACTAGGACACACACACGCACCTAGACAGGTAGCACCCCAACACTAGTACACACACACCTAGACAGGTACCACCCAACACTAGTACACACACATCTAGACAGGTAGCACCCCAACACTAGTACACACACACATCTAGACAGGTACCACCCAACACTAGTACACACACACCTAGACGGGTAGCACCCCAACGCTAGTACACACACCTAGACAGGTAGCACCCCAACACTAGTACACACACACCTAGACAGGTACCACCCAACACTAGTACACACACACCTAGACAGGTAGCACCCCAACACTAGTACACACACATCTAGACAGGTACCACACAACACTACACACACACACACACACCTAGACAGGTAGCACCCAACACTAGTACACACACCTAGACGGGTAGCACCCCAACACTAGTACACACACACCTAGACAGGTAGCACCCAACACTAGTACACACACACCTAGACAGGTAGCACCCAACACTAGTACACACACACCTAGACAGGTAGTACCCAACACTAGTACACACATACCTAGACAGGTACCATCCCCACACATTCTCCACACCCACACAAGAACCAGCATACCCTACACACACATACAGTCTCTGTTGTGGTAATAAGGATCTCTGTGTGTGTGTGTGTGTGTGTTTGGCCTCCAGGTGCTGATCTACCTCGATGCCCACTGTGAGGTGGGGGTGAACTGGTATGCCCCCCTGGTGGCCCCCATCTCCCAGGACAGGTAGCAAAGACCACATACATCTGTGTCAGCTTCTGTTATTGCAGAGCTACAGCTAGCAGACACTTTGTCAATCATTTCGACATCTATAACAGAGTATTGTAGTGCTGAGCACCCTGCAGGAGCTGGGGAACAGCACTGTCTAGTATGAACACTGTTCAGTCCTTCACATGATTACATGAGATGAATAGAGACCATGTGTTGGTTTAGGGATGGACCCTGCTTGTTCACTGCTATGTTCAAGCTGAGCAAAACTACCGGAACACCGGTACACTCTACTGCAGAATAACGATTGTGTCTCCACCCACCCTGCTGTGTGTGTGTGTGTATGAGATCTTAATCCATGTGTGTTGTATGTTTACACGTGTGTGGCATGTTGACGTGTGTGTGTGTGTGTGTGTAGAACGGTGTGCACGGTGCCTCTCATAGACTACATAGACGGTAGTGAGTACACGCTGGAGCCCCAGCAGGGGGGCGATGAGGACGGGCTGGCCCGGGGGGCGTGGGACTGGAGCCTGCTCTGGAAGCGGGTCCCCCTCAGCGCCAAAGAGAAGAGCACCATGCAGCACAAGACCCAGCCCTACCGGTACACTGCTGCCTGAACACTGCTAACACCCCCCCCCCTCTGTTCCCATCCCTCCTCTGTGTGTCTGTGTGTGTGTGTGTGTGTGTGTACACTTGTCTGTGCATGCGGGCATGCTTGCATGCTCTGTGTGCGTGTGTGTGTGTGTGTGTGCCATTGTGTGCCCCCCCCTTCCCTCCCTCCAGAACGGTGTCCACTGTGCCCCTGATAGACTCCATCCACGGCCAGACCTATGTGATCGAGGCCCAGGGGGGCGGTGATGAGGATGGGTTTGCCCGAGGGGCATGGGACTGGAGCATGTTGTGGAAGAGGGTCCCTCTGGGCAGCAGGGAGAAAGAGAAAAGACCCACTAGAACCGAGCCCTATCGGTAATGAGATGTATACCGTATTTTCCCCCGCGAAGCTGCTCTGGGTGTGTTGGCTGGTTATACTGACTGGTTGCTTATACTGACTGGCTGGTTTATATTGGCTGGGTGGTTGTAACATGACTTCTGGCAGCTGCTGTGTCGGGTCTACTGTACTACTTCTCTTCCGCTCTCCTGCTCTGTGATTGGCTTCTAACCTTAACCGTCTCTGTGATTGGCTTCCGACCTCAACTTTCTGCTATGTGATTGGCTACTAAGAAACTATTGAGAATGAGACGATTCTACCAAGAGCTCTTCCGTCTTTTTGGCTGCAATGTTTGTCACTACAATCTTATTGGCTGGCCTGTTAGAATGTGTTTTGTTGAGGTCTGACTGAAATATCAACCAAATTATCAAACAGGACTGGATAACTAACTGCCACTGTGATCATGGTTCTCACACAGCTAACTAGTACAGTGGGACTAGTTCCACAGCTAGCTATCAGACTTGCTAGTCTTTCTTCTCCCTGCTACTTGGATAACTATTGTCCTAGCCTGCTAACCTAGTCTCCTGGCCTCGTCTCAATGAGTAAATATGAACTAGCTTGTGAAGGTTAGTAAATCTGGGTTAGTGTAGGTTAGTGACTCCCTGGGGCAACGTTCACCTCCTTCATTCATGTTTCACCCTGTCACCATCATTTATCTTCACCTTCTCTGGTCAATCTGCACCTACTTCCTGTTAGATCAGATCTACTTCCTGTTCTCACTGTGGAATCATGGGATGTGTAGTTTTTGCCCTGGTCTGACTGCTGTGTGTGTGTGTGTGTATATACGTGCGTGCGGTCAGGTCCCCTGCCATGGCCGGAGGTCTGTTTGCCATAGAAAGAGACTTCTTCTTTGAGCTGGGCCTCTATGACCCCGGGCTACAGATCTGGGGAGGAGAGAACTTTGAGATCTCATACAAGGTAAACACACACACTTATGCACACTCACTCATACACACTCTCTCACACGCACATATAGAGACCAAATGTTCTTACACGTGTGGACTAAGGGGTTTTGTGTGTGTGTGTGTGTGTAGATTTGGCAGTGTGGAGGCAAGCTGCTCTTCGTGCCCTGCTCTCGTGTCGGGCACATATACCGCCTGCAGGGTTGGCAAGGCAACCCCCCACCAGCACACGTGGGCTCGTCCCCCACCCTCAAGGTCAGTCTGAACCCCAGATACTGGAGTGCTGCTGTGTGCATGCGTGTGCACATGTCTGAGGAGGAGAACACAACCTGAGTATGTACACCAATGACAGACGTGTGTGTGTGTGTGTGTGGTGACACTCACACTGTGTGCGTTCCCAGAACTATGTGCGTGTGGTGGAGGTGTGGTGGGACGAGTACAAGGACTACTTCTACGCCAGCCGCCCAGAGACGCTGACGCTGGCCTACGGTGACATCAGCGAGCTGAGGAAGTTCAGGGAGGAGCATCGATGCAAGAGCTTCAAGTGGTTCATGGAGGAGATTGCCTACGACATTCCTCAACACTACCCCCTGCCCCCGAAGAACGTGGAGTGGGGAGAGGTACGTCTCACAGAGAGAGACCGACAGAGAGAGACCGAGACAGAGACCGAGACAGAGAGACATAGACAGAGAGAGACATAGACAGAGAGAGGCCGACAGAGAGAGGCCGAAAGAGAGAGGCCGAAAAGAGAGGCCCGAGAGAGGCCGACAGAGAGGCGACAGAGAGACCGACAGAGAGAGACAGATAATCAGTCAGCCAGTCTATCTGACTGATTGACTGAAGGTAGGCAAGGAGGAAGCTATTATATATTACATCAGTTACAGCGACTGGATCTGATTGGTCCGTGACAGAGCAGCGTCACCAATCCATGCAGAACAATCAGCCCAATCCTGCCCCCTTCCCCCGTCTAACTCCTGCTCATGTTGTGGTTTTAGATCCGTGGCTATGAGACCAGCTACTGTATAGACAGTATGGGCCACACCAACGGAGGCAACGTAGAGATAGGACCCTGCCACAGGATGGGGGGGAACCAGGTAACACACAAACACACACCGCTACGCTAGGCACATCCACACATATAGCCACTTACGGACACATTTATGCACACCCACATACAGACACACACAGATATGGAGATGCACATACGCACAGAGGATTGGTGGAGGAGTGGTGTTTGCATAATTGTCGTGTGTATGTGCGTTTTATATTTAATATTCTATTTAACAGTTGTTTAGGATCAATGAAGCTAACCAGCTGATGCAGTATGACCAGTGTATGACCAGAGGCCCTGGCAGCTCTGCTGTCATAGTGACACACTGCAATATGAACGAATACACCGAGTGGAGATATTTCAAGGTAGGTTGAAATAAACCCCTGGATCACAATTCAGTCACAGAGAGGTACTTGTGTGGTTGAGATGATCTAGCCTGACGTGGTTTCTCCCATCTCCTGTTCCCCCTGTCTCCCCCTCGTCCTCTCTCCCCCTCGTCCTCTCTCCTCTCCTCTCCCTCCAGGACCTCCACAGGTTCACCTACGTCCCCACCGGTCAGTGTCTGGATCGGTCCGATGTTCTCCACAAGGTGTTCATCTCCGACTGTGACACGAGCAAGACCACCCAGCGCTGGGAGATGAACAACATCGTAGCCGTCTAGACCTGCAGACCCACGATGCTGCGGACCCCGAATACTGCATACCCAGATGACTACTGCCTGCAGCTCTTACAACTGCAGCCTGCAGCTCTACTACTGCAGTAAGCACTTTAATGCAGGTTCCAGACCGCACAGATAGACTGTCCCAGCTGCAGAGACAGACTGCAGACAGGCTACTGCAGACACACCCAGTCGCAGAGCTGCAGAAGCCCACGGCTGCGAGTTCCTTCAAGGCTTTAGTCTGCAGCTACCTTCTAGAACGTTTCTACAGGCACTCCTACTCCTCCTCGTCTGGCTGCGTCTGCTACTGACCCTGTATATAACCAAAACTGTCTCTTCCCAATCAAACTTGCCACACACTCACAAACACAGCCGCTGCCCCAGTGTAGGTGATGTTTACATTCTCTTCTCTCCATCCTGTGGTTCTCTGGGGTTCTGCTCAGGGCTCATGTGTTTTTAGTTTGTTTTTTTCCTTCTAACTTATCCAATCATGTTCTTAATGGTGGAGGATTTGGTGATCATCATGCAATGTGAGAGCTGATCAGTGAATTGTCAAGTCAGAAGTGACCACTGCTAGCATGGACGTAGCCGTGACGATGGAGTCTCCACTCCTCCTCTCTCGTCTCTCCGATCTGGTGTCGAACTCCTGTCTTCTGGGTGACGTTCAAGAGTCACAGAGCTGCCCAGGACTGCAGCCTATCCGTGGGCCCCCCCTGACTCCTTTACCCCTGTCCCTGACTCTGGGGGGGCGGGGGGAGGAGATGTTGATTGTTATGAGGAGGGAAGAAGAGTTTTTTGTTTTTTGTTTCCAGGTGCACATTTCACACTGGGTGTGTGTGGGTTGAAGATGATGATTGTGGTGGTGGTGATAGTGATGATGCTTGTGATTGATGAATGATAATTTGATGATGGTGAAATAAAACTGAAACTTTGTCAAATGTAGATGAGGAAGGTGAAAGAGGGACATCCCTTCGTTCGCAGGAATAAGTGAGGTTCTTCCTCTGTTGTTTTGTAAATATGTTTCTACTGGATAAAGAGGCAACCAGCAGTTATGAACCTGAGCGAAGGAGTTAAAGATCCAAACAAGCAGGGTTGGGCTCCAGCTGGTCTCCATGGAAATAAAACAAAATTAACAAACTTTTACCTAGACCTCATCCCCCTCTTTGTGTGAAAGGATGAATCACGTGATCTGGTCTGTAGGCTGCCTGTGTTTGCATCTCTACATGAATAGTATGTATTGCTACTCAACAAAAAGCAAAGATGGAGGTAAGAAACGCCCCATCATTTTACAGAAAAAGATTAAACATGGCACCCACACTAGTCAGGTGTTTATATTTAGTTTCTCTTGTGGTATCCTGCATTGAACATTTATCTTCGTCCTAGTTCATCAGGCTGTCTAGCATGGTTCAAGCATTGGTGTCTATTAGACCTTACCTTTAAATTACAGCCCCCCCCACACATTCCTGCTCCATGTGTGCCGTTGCTCCTTAGTAGGGACTAGTTGGGTCCAAACAATATTTGACCTGCAATCCTTAGAGGGACTTGAATCAAAACTAATAGAATGTGAGCAGATGTTACAGGTCCTCATGGTGGCCCAATACTTCCCCTAGACACAGAACCATCTCCAGCCAATTAAACTACAGCTATGAGTCATTTATGAAGCAAGTATCAGGTGATCCAAATTGTGGACAACATCTATTCAAGTTAGATACAGCAACGGCATGAATATTAAGCTACTACATAAATGATTTGCATAGTCACCATTTAAATGACAGCACTTCAAACTAGAATCCAACCAATGAAGAGTGAGTGGAAGTCAGCAAAATCAGACATTTTAATCATAATATACAAAATTTTATTATAAAAAAAAACAGAAAAAAAATCATTCTACACTGAAACAGTTTTAAAGCTCCACGTTAAAAATGGTTTCAAAAACGTTTTAACTACTGGTTGTTCCTTGTATTTGTAAAATGGCAGTGGAAACGATATAGGGAGTTGAACACAAACACCACCACTAATCAAGACAAAATAAGCAGTGCTTTGAGGGGGAAAAACAGCCAATAAAATTTACAAAACAGCACAAGACCTCAGTGTGTGTGTGTGTGTGTGTCTGCAACACAGCGGGCCACACCATCTATCCACTTGCTATAAACGTGTTAGCATGTCGATACCAAAGCCTCAACACCCACGCATGAACAAGAGTGGATTTAGACACGCTACCGACATTGCACCCCGGGTTCACATTGTTTTGTAAAATGCTCCAGTTCCCAGGCTGTCTAGTCATCATCCTCATCATCATCGTCATCATCCTCATCTTCCTCCTCGTCGTCATCATCATCGTCATCTTCCATGGGCTCCACCTTCTTGGCCGTTGGCCGGCCGGGTCCGCTCTTCTTCCCTGCGTCACTCTTGCCGCCGCCGGCACCACTCTTTGCACGGTACGCTGCCACATCCTGAAACAGATGTGAGGTATCGTTAATATATTATATTGTCTGTGTGTGTGCGTGAGATACAGTGAGGGTCTACAACATCCAAAGACGCCGGCATCGTACCTTCTCATATTTCTCCTTCAGCTTGCCAGCCTTGGCCTCGTAGGGCACCTTGTCCTTGGGTGTCTGTTTGGACCACAGCTCACCCAGCTTCTTTGCGATGTCTCCTATGGTAATGCCGGGGTGCTCGCCCTTGATCCTGGCCCGGTGGTCGGAGCAGAACACGAAGAAGGCAGATCTGGAGACAGAGGGGTGGGTTAAGACACGCCAGACTAAGAACATGTATCTTTCCAGGCCCTTGGAAGGGCATTTCTTATCATAAAGATTACTGGAACTGAAGTCCCGTACTGGGCCACTGGAGAGCAGTGTGGTGGGTGCAGTACTTACGGTGGCCTCTTGGGGGCGTTGGGGTCCTTCTTTCTCTTGCCTACTTTGGTTCCCTTGGGAGGCACATAGCCCTTCATCTCCCTGTCGTAACGGACTTTGTCACCCTTGGCCAAGTCCTCAAACTTCACCTTCTCCTTGGCTGACATGGTCTACAGAAAGGGAATCGATTAATGTCTAGAATTGTATACAAACTCATGTGTAACAGTTCATACCAATTACAATAAAAGTGCTTATTTTCATTTACCCCCCACCCTATAATACATTAGATCAATTTAATCCATCAAAGGAGGTCAGATACAAAACGCCAACGAGTTCTGTTGTACAATAACCCATGTAGCCCCGCCCCCACCCGCTTCCCTGACCTGCCTCAGCTGTTGTTGTAAACCAGTCCTCCGTTTCCCTCCACCCCCCACACACCTCCCCCGTTCCTTAACCCCCTCAGCTCGGCCTCCGGGAAAACAACCCTGCGTGCCTCTCACCTTCCATCTCTCGCTGCACTTCTTGGAGAACTCTGAGAAGTTCACGGAAGTTCCCGGGTGCTTCTTCTTGTGCTCCTCGCGGCATGTCTGCACGAAGAAGGCGTAAGAGGAGGTCTTTCCCCTGGGCTTGTTAGGATCTTTATTACCCGGCATGGCTGCTTTGGTCTGGAAACAGACGGATAAAAAATGTTAGGTTACATTACAGTTAGGAGGTCAAGTCGAATTCATCGATTCGAAGTTAACGAAGTCAAAGCCATGTTGCCATCTGTTCGGCACTCCCTACAGCCAAGGACGCTAAACCGCCCTAATCCGATCAAGTTCCTGCTTCTCCGTAGACATACCAGACAATGAGCTTGCCTCCATCTTGTTTCCCGCCTAAACACACTCCCGTGCCAACTTTTCACCCGTAACACAAATTAAGTTATCAACTTCCATAAATATTATAAAGACTTGTATGCTGTGCCTTGACGGTAAAAGAAAATACGTTTGAAATACTTAAACTTCACTCAAAGCATTCGGACAAAAATGGCTGTTAGCTTGCAAGCTAAGCTAACTGAGAATGGAGTCTGGACTGCATCGTGCGTAGTAGCATGCTAGCACTATGCTAAGCAGTTTTCTGTAAAGGCAGATTAAAAGTACATCCAAGTACTATAAAACATCCAAACTTAAACAGGAATACCATCACATTTAAGTGCTTTCGATCACATGAGTTATAGTAGTACAAATGCCTATTGCACAACTCAAATTAGGTAAAAGGTAATGGTTTCTTGTAAGCAAACTATATATCCAACTGCGTGTAAAATAGCTAATGTAGCTAGCTCGCCAGCCCCAAAAGCTAGCATTGCAAATTGTGAATTTCATTGAAAAATAGAATAGCTACCAAGTCGATTAAGCATGCGAGTGTATGACGACCTTATAAGCTTTAGATAACATTTTTAAAAGACAAATGTAAAACATGAAATTTCAGTGGAGAGCCATTCTCCGTTTACTCACCTATATTCAGCCAAACAAGTTGCGATGAGTGCAGATCCTAACTTCTTCACAGTGTTTTGTCAGTGACTGGCGGACCGCACAAACTTGCTGTAATGCTCCGCCTTCTCGGCATTTGATTGGCTGAAAGCAAACATTTAAATTTAAATGCGGGGCACAACGCAAAACTCGCTTTATTATTGGTTGTTTGCAAGAGTTCTCATGGCATCATGGTTGTATGTCACATCTGATGGTGGCGCTGCAATGATTGGCCAAACAGGGGATTTAAACTGGATGGCGCGAAAACGCGTTCTGATGGGGGATGTGTCCTCCACAAACCTACACTACAACGTAGGTTCAAGTTTAGCGTTGTAAGGGACAAATAATTCACATAGTTGAGTCACGTTTTCTCAATCTGACAATATCATTATGTAAAACTACAGACGTAGCTATAACTTTTGTAAATTGCTGCTGCACAGATACTAAAATAAAATCTGTTAATTTATTTTACTAGTGTTATTATTATTGTTATATATTATAAATAATACTGTACGCAAACACACTTTCAAACTAGCTGTAATAAAGCTTGATAGCATGACAGTGAGTGACCGGAGTTCGAGGCTCGCCTCGCCGCCATTATCAGAGACCATAACGGCAGCGCTACAAAAGCATAGTGGGGCGACAGCTGTTCGGTGAGTACCCGCGCGCCCCCACCGAGCTTCCACCGCGCCATGTGTCTCGGGTCGGCAGCGGTATACTGTAGTGTATGTGTGGGTGTGTGCTCAAATTTGACCTGCATAAAGCCACGCCACGCGACTTTATCTGTTTGTTTACAGTTCCCTTTATTTGGTATACAGATTGGACCTCCTAATCGGAGCAAAGATTAGCTATATGTAGCTGTTTTATTAGACTCCCAGGTCTTCTTCCACAATTAGGCTAATTGTAGATAACAAAATGTATCGGTTTTGTGAGTGTAGATCGATGTTGGTGTAGGGATTAATATAAGCATAACCAAAAACCTTAAAAATATATCAAGCCTATTAACTTCTCCGAGCAGGCCTCGTCTCAGATCAGCATAGATATACCATGATTTGATTTACCTAATTCATCTGTGTTTAAAACGGTATAATACAGACAAAAACTGTTACTGTTTTCTTTGGAAGACTATGACCAACACCCTCCTCCCCCCATCCCCCATCTCTATCAGACAACCAGAACAGTGTCCCCCACCCCCTCCCTTCCAAGCTCTGTGAACCAGACCAGATCTGCTCAGACCGGTTTGAGGAAGCCGCTCTCCTGCAGGAGCTGGGCTGGCAGGCTTGTATGCCAAGATGTTATTGTCTCTGCTGTCCTCAGCCCTATGGCTGCTACAGCTGTCTGTCTCTCTCTCTGTGTGGTGTGTGTGTCCGTTTAAGGGCCTCCATACTGCCACAGGGAATGTCCCTACGGCAGCTGAAATGAGAGCAAGAAAGAGAAAAGAGAGGGATGGGAAGGGGGTGGGTGGGGGTGGGGGTGGGTGGGTGGGGTTAGCACTAAAGTTTCTATACGGCAGACGGTTCCCATAGCTACACAGTGTGTTGTTAAAACCTTGCAGGCAAACCAGGGACGGAATTATAATCTGTGAATCACCGATTCTATAGATGAATAATATAATTGATGATTGATAGTATGGAAAAGTGTCATCAGATGTGCATGTGTCAACGTTTTTATTTTATTTATTTGCATTTGTACTGCAGAATAATCAAGACCGCTGGTAGAATATAAACGTAAGGACACAGATCAATGACCCTGCTACCTAAGAGTACTCACCTATGGTGAAAGAAACAGTATTTACACTCTATGGGTCCCAGATTGTAATGCAGAGATAATGACACTCCCCCCCCCTCCCCGGCAGTCAGTACGGCCTCAGTATAGCCCATAGATAGACAAGGGGAACCAAAATAAGAAGCCCCTTTCCCCCCTCCCCTTATGGCCCATAGGAGCAGCGTTAGCCGCTCCAAAGCTACCGGCATTAACAACACACTGATGTAGGTCACCCTGCAGCTGTGAAGAGACAATATGTCACTTGCACACACATTCAAACCCACACACTCACACTTCAGAGGCCCCATGCAGACAGTGAATAGTGATTGTGAGAAGTTGATGTCTCAACCACAGGGGGTCTCCCTGGGAGCTGAAGGCTTGAAGTGTCGGTCTATTGCTGTGTGGGTGTGTGTGTATGTGTTTTAGCATACTTGCAATTTACCCTCTTGAGGTGGGTAGAGGAGAGATACAAAGAAGAATTCACACACAGGAAGCGCGCTAACAGGAAGTGAGGTTCATGCTGCAGCAGGAGATGCCTGCAGTCCAACCATTGTTTATTATCCTTCTATTCATTCGTGGAGACAGAGCTGTATTCTAGGATGGACTCACACTCAGAAACACCCAATTGTGGACCCCCTCCATATTTTCAGTCCATATACAGAATTGTGTGGAAAAACTGCCTTTCCTTTAATCAGGTTCACCTTCTTTTCAATTCAGTTCATTGATCACAATAAAAACAAATCATCTTTGCATGTGTATCAAGGCTCAGAAAAACGCAAGTTGTAAACAATAAGAAATATTCCTACTAAAATAAAGCACATCTTTTGTTGCAGAGTTGGCTGTATCTCTATCTCTATGCATCTGTAGCTATGTTTCTTTATGTGTATATAGTTTCGCTGTGGGCTGCAACTGTCTTTATGCTGCAGCCATCAGGGACACAGACAATGTAAGGCACAGTAGGATAATCAGAGTCTGGCAAGGTTATGTCTAAACACTGTTAGATGTTCCTTCCTTCTTTCACTCAAATCTTCACACATCTAAGATTAGATCACCTACTGCTGATCACCTGAAGAGGAGGGAGGGAAAGAAGGTAGGTATTTCATCAAGCATCACATTGTTCTAGGGCTGGTCTCTGACCCCTGCCGTCACTGCCTTGCTTGATTGTCCAATCCGAGCGCAGAGATCAGACGGTTCTGCAGGGGATCACAAAGGAGATCTTGGGTCCGAAGAACACGTCCCTGGATCGAGACGGAAACAACCACGAAGTCCAGAATCAGTCAGACAGGCAGGCAAGCAAACAGATAGACAGACAGGTAGTTACTTTTATGGGATAGGAAGAAAGCTCTTCCCCAGTCTACCCCCTACCACCACATGCTCTATTGGTCTGCGGCGCCCCGCATCTTTGGCGCCACCTGGTGGCGGAGCCTGGAGTTACCTGGGGCAGCAAAGCAGTTCGCTGAAGTTGCAGTAGCACACCATGTCACACTTGTTGCCCTCCCAGAAATGGTTTTGCAAGGAGTCGATGGGCCGAATGTGGTCGACGCCGTTAGCGACACTGTGACAGTCCCGGTCAATCAGAACTTTCTTGTAGCACGACCAGCGGTTCGACGGCATCGCGTTGACGCTCAAATGCGGAAGCAGCAAGGTAACCGCGAGCAGTAGAACCTTCATTCTGGCAGGTTTGTGGATAAGGAGAGAAGAATGTGGGAGTTTACAAAGTGGACATTTTTGCGTGACAAAGTAGTTAAATATAGCCTACATCTCTGTCAAGTGGTGCAGTTTAGTTTGAAATATTGGGGTTTACTGTCCATTTACCAAAATCCGTACCGTTTCCTACCCATGTATCAAATCAAAATGTATTTGTTTGTATAGCCCTTCTACACGCAAGCATGTCACAGAGGGCTTCACATACGCCCATAGAACTGCCCCTCAACCAACCTAAACCCTTAAGGAAGACAAAACTCCCAGAAAAACTCACTGCAGGAGAAAAAAATTAAGAAACCTTGGGAGGAGCAATTCAGTGAGGGTTCCTCTCTTCCATGTATTACTGCTCATTTTGGACATATGATGTTGTTCATGTGTACATTGCATAACCTTTCTGCTATTTCAGTCAACTCAAACTGTAATTCTGATGCGCAGTATCAGAAATCAATAACCTCAACTCAATTGAAACATTCGCCCTTTTAGCAGATCTACTCACTGATTTGATCACGTGTTCGTTCTAATCACGAACATCAGCGAGCCTAAAGTGATTAGCAGTGCTGTTATGTCATTATAAGGAGAAGCGTCCTACCTTAAGCTGGTTCTGTTTCTGTCCCTCTGCAGCAACGTCTGAGCTGCCTTCTCAGGGAACGTGAGGGCTTACTGACCCAAACAGAGACCACTTTGTCCCCCTTCCCTCCCTCTCTACCCCACGGGTAGACTGGTTGTCTCTCCTCCTTCTCCTCTCTCCTCCACCCCTTTCCAACCCTCCATAACCAGGGCCATTGATAAGTCAGCTGCACCCTGAAAACATAGAATCCTCCTTTGCCCCGTCATCTCCTCCACTCCTCTACCCCCCCTCTTCTCTTTTCCTCTCTTCTACCCCTTCCCGACTCTTCTTGTTGCTTTCTCCTCTCCTCTCCTTTCTCCTCCTCTCCTGCCCCCTCCTCTCCTCTCCTGCCCTCTCCTCTCCTGCCCTCTCCGCTCCTGCCCCCTCCTCTCCTGCCCTCTCCTCTCCTGCCCTCTCCTTCCCCCTCCTCTCTGCTCCTGCCCTCTCCTGCCCCCTCCTCTCCTGCCCTCTCCTTCCCCCTCCCCTCTGCTACTGCCCCCTCCTCTCTTGCCCCCTCCTCTCCTGCCCTCTCCTTCCCCCTCCTCTCTGCTACTGCCCCCTCCTCTCTTGCCCCCTCCTCTCCTGCCCTCTCCTTCCCCCTCCTCTCCGCTCCTGCCCTCTCCTCTCCTGCCCGCTCCTCTTCTGCCCTCTTCTTCCCCCTCCTCTCTGCTCCTGCCCTCTCCTTCCCCCTCCTCTCTGCTCCTGCCCTCTCCGCTCCTGCCCCCTCCTCTCCTGCCCCCTCTTCTCCTGCTCCTGCCCTCTCCTTCCCCCTCCTCTCCTGCCCTCTCCTTCCCCCTCCTCTCTCCTGCCCTCTCATTCCCCCTCCTCTCCTGCCCTCTCCTTCCCCCTCCTCTCTCCTCCTGCCCTCTCATTCCCCCTCCTCTCTGCTCCTGCCCCCTCCTCTCCTGCCTCCTCCTCTCCTGCCTTCTCTTATAGTATGACCGGGACCATTGACCCTCTTTAAATAGTCTGAGGTGGTGGGGCCAAGGAAGGTATTGCTGCTAGCTAGTCACTAAGCAGGGTACACACACACACCAAGATAAAGCTACACACACACACCAAACAGGCTATACACTCACATTCAACAAGCTACTACACGTATGCACACTGAAAAATGTGTGTAGGCCTTATGGGTCTGTATTAGGCCTGTGTACCCAACTCTGCACTTTAAAGGGTACCGACTGAATCACATTAATACTAGAGCCAGGTTGGGTTTCATGAGAACATCTCCGGGTGAGTAGTAGAGAGAAAGAGAGAGACAGACTACACAAACCAGATTACGTAACCCTTGCCCTTTTACGTAACCCTTTTCAAAGCTCGACGCAGACAACACTTGCTACAATATATGTGATGCACAAGTGTATCAAATGTCCTAAAGAACTGAATCCTCAATCCTAGTCTTTATGACTGTTATTCTGATCCCTTGTTGTTGTATACTTTGTACCCAGAGACTATTCTACAGGAACCCCATCTCTGAATCAGACATAATCACCCCCACCCCTAAACTCGCTGACCCATCCCCCCCCCCTCTCTCTCTCCAGTGAGAAGCAGAGATAGAGCCTTCCTGTCACACTAGCAGCAGTAAGAGATGAATGTTGTCGTGTTTCTAAGGGACTAGAGGCCACAGTCACCACGCAGAACACAGTTCATTCACTCAAACTGTGAGGACTCAAAGTCACTATGGGTGGGTGTGTGTGAGCACATGTGTGTGTGTGCATGTGTGTGTGTGTGTCTGCATAATGAACTAATGACCAGTGACTAATGAGAGCGTTGTCTTGAGCCCCGGGTGAATCTGCAGGCTCTTTACGCTGTTCCAGAGTGACAGTTCCAAGGGGATCAAACACGCACACACTGGCATGTTTACAACTCTAATGGAGGAGCTGGACAGAAACACTGTTTCCAGTGAGCTAACCTCTGGTTTGACTTGGATCCGTGCCTTGTTTACACACACACACACACACACATACATACACGCACACACACACATGCACACACACACACGTTTAAGTCTCTTTACAGCCAGACTAATTTTCTACTTAGAGCTACTCATACAGCTACTTTCTCTATGTGTGTGGCTGCGCTGTCTTTCTATTTTTTCTCTTCTCTTTTTCTCTCTCTGTCTTTCCTCCCTGTCCTACTCTGAAACTGTGCACTCTCGTGAGGTGAACTGAAATTCATGTGTTACTGTGTCTGTTGGCTTTCTTACAATACAATAATCTCCTTCATTACGGATTGATCACCTGGACAGCTCTCCTCACTGATCCACTGACCCGTCCTCCTCCTCCCCCCTCCCCAGTTTGAGTGCCATCCATTGGGCTTAAAAGAGCAGGAAGGCTGGTGGGGGCTGGAAGCGTGTATTAACCGCAGGTCACCACCTGGTGGCAGTATTGATCTGTGATGGCTTCTTCCTCCAGACCCGAGTCCTGGAAAATCAACCCTGGCAAAGAGGGGGAAATAGAGCTGCCGTTTAGTGATTAGACTCCAAGTCATTTCCTAGAATAATTTTCCTAATAGCCCCTCTCTTTCCTTCCTTCTCTCTCCTTCCCTCCCTCCATCTGTCTCTCTCCCTCCCTTTCTCTCCTCCCAGGACCTAGTCATCATCCTTGGGTTACCCCAGGTGAGTTTGTCCCTCCGGTGGATCCAGCTCTGCTCTCCTTCTGGCTTGGTGCTGGCTGTTCACATGTGTGCTGTAGTGTCAAGAGGGGATGCTTGGGGAGACGGGGGATGCGGGGGGGGACGGGGACGGGGTCAGGTGATTAACACGGTCCTGCAGGAACCAGTCTCATCACAGCCCCCTCCCTCTGGGCCTCGTGAACAGGGTTTCTATTTCCAGTTCCTGTGGGGACAGGAAGTGGTCCTTGAGTGGCTGGAGAGGTTCTATATGTTCTACTGTAGATCTGCTGTTCCAAAGGGCCTAGTCAGATGTGTGTGTGTGTGTGTGTGTGTGTATATTATGAAAGTGATGTCATCACTCTGATGGCCGTCTTGTGTTTAGAAGGGTGAGAGGCTCCAGGCTGAGATCAGCTGGACCCATGATGCTCATCTGATGTGTCTTCTAGTGTAGCTCTACCTTTCTCTCTCCCATCTCTCTCTCTCTCCTACGTCTCTCTTTTTCTCATGATTCTTTCCTGTTTCTCTCACCTGCCATGTCTCTGTATCTCTCTCACCCAATTGTGTCTCCCCCTTCCCTCTCTCTCTTCCCTCTCTCTTCCATCTTTCTATTCCAACCCCTCCACCACCACCTCTCAGAGTAGGGCTGAGTATCTGTTAGGTGACATGTATTCTCTCCAGGAGCAATCTGCTTTCAGCACCTACCGATCAGTGTCACACACACACATGCATTTACTCAAGCACAAACACAATCCACCACACCACACACACACACACACACACACACACACACACAGGAATACATTCTCATGGCTCTGGAATCTTAAGATGGCGGTTATGAAGTTGTGTGTGTGTGTGTGAGTTGGGGGGAGGTGGAGCTTATGAATGGGCTGGGGTTTATGTTGATGTCTCCATTTCATTGACGGAGTACACCTCAACAACCTGGTATGTGTGTGTTTGTGTGTGTGTGTGTTTGTGTGTAACAGCGATCTATATAGTTCCATCCGTGATACTGCAGTGGAATAGTGACAATGTTTAATTGTTATAAAAAGCTGAAATTTTGGTTTTGGATTTGAAGCTTTGTTCAAAGTATTCTGGCTTAATAAATGCATTCAAAAGCAAAGGTTTTTGGTATGTTAGAGGTTTCTGGCCTCGTGTGTGTGTGTGTGTGTGTGTGTGAGGGGTGGGGGGAGTTGTTTATATGTGTGTGTGTGTGTGTGTTTCCTCTTCTCCCAGTCTTGTTCAGTTTCTAATTGCCCAAAGGGCGCCACAGAGTACCTGGAGGTTTATGCACGGGCGCAAACATGATCAAAACCATCCCGTGACAAGTCATGAAAGCGGCGGGGTGTCGTGGACGGGACCGGGCACCTGGAGCCGCCGGCCACCCGGGAGAAGGACGGTGGTCTCCAGCCCCCAGCCCCGCGGACACGGCGACCAATAAACATGAGGCCACACCGTTAGAGATCAGTCCGTGCGCCACTCATTAAATCAATAGTCGAGAGCGGGTAGGAAACGAGGAATGTTGGAACGACCTGGGCGGGAGAGAGTGAGGTCTCGTTACAACACAGAGGTCACACACGAATCACCACTTCCATAACAGGACACTGACTAGTTATTAGCCCCTAAATTTGGCACAAAATGTTTCTCGCTTCACATAACTCAGCGGTCGAAGGAAAACACTGAGGTCGTTTCCAACCAATTGGGCATGCATAGAATAATATATCTCGTATTATTTAAATATTGTCAGTTTTGGGGGTGTTTGTCCTCTAGGCCTACCTTTTATTAAGGCTCCATTTCCCACTAACAGTAGCCTATAATGTCTAGTTTGTTTGCCCCAAAGATGTCAAATGAATCTAGGGTTATTTGCTAATTTGTTTCATATGTGCATCTGGCTTTTCAGATTGATATATCTTGTTTCAGTCGATCTGTTCATTAAACGTCAAAGCCATATATTTAATTTCCCTGATTTGATTAATCAGTTATAGAGATAAACGACCACAAAATAACACACAATGTTCAACTGTAACCGGCTGTGTTCTCAGGCCTATCAATAACTAAGCACGGCGCGCGCAGACCATGACATCTAAACTATAGCGTTGAACGACAGGAAATGAGACTTTTTTGCCCGCGTGGATTAATCACATGATGTCATGGTCTGGAACGGCACTGTTGGAACAGCTTCCTTGAGACAGAGAACGTTCAGGAGCTATAAACACCTGCCTGCGCATCTCAACAAGTCTCATAGTAGGTGCATATCATTTTCATCACTTTCTAGACAGACAAAGTTAAGTATCTTTGTAAAGAAAATACAAATGCATTAAGATCTGGACAGAGCTGGAATATCCCATGATTACACTACCCTCTGTCCTATTGGCTAG
Organism: Mallotus villosus; assembly: GCA_903064625.1. Taxonomy (NCBI): domain Eukaryota; kingdom Metazoa; phylum Chordata; class Actinopteri; order Osmeriformes; family Salangidae; genus Mallotus; species Mallotus villosus. Next base: position 57,070 of record CAEFZP010002987.1, read on the forward strand.
TCGGGGAAAGTCTATTGGAGGTCCATGGTCTGTGATTGGAGGAGGGAGAAACCTGACACTCATGAGAGTGGTGATTGGCGGAGGTTTGGGGAGCGTCCAATGCTTTCTTTGATGTGGGTCAGACAGGAGTGTGTGTAACTGGGCAGCTTTGGAGAGGCTTAGCTAGGAGGCACATAGAGCTCTGCACCTCTGAGTAGGACAAATACCTGGTAGCCCTGGATTACAGTGGGGTCAAGGGTCAGGAAGGGGGGGGGAATATCGTAGTTCACAGGTCAGGGTGGGGCTGGGATGATATTTACCACATCAGTCGTCATTCAAACCAACTCAATATCCACCATCAGCTGTCACAAACACAGCAAAAATATCTCAATTATAGATATTTGATCCTGGTCTTATATATCCTAGTCTGTGTGTGTGTGAGAGAGTGTGTGTGTGTGTGTGTGAGAGAGAGAGTGTGTGTGTGTGTGTGTGTGTGTGTGTGTGTGAGTGAGAGAGTGTGGTTATACCTGGGTGTATCTGAGTGCATGTTCGTGTATGTTTGAATGTGCGTGTGAGAGAGTGTGTGTGTAGGGAGAGAGTTGAGAAGGAGAAAAAATCTGTTGGTCTCTCAGGCTCATCTATCAACAGTGGCAGTGGAGGATTCTGTGGGTGATGGTCTCCACCACAAACCTGACATCCATCCATCCATCCACCACTTCACCTCTCTCCTAATTCTCTCTATAGCTCTTTTTCTCCTCTCTCTTCTCTCTCTGTCGCCATAGTTTTCTCTCTCATCTTTCTCTGGCTTGTTCTTTTCTGAGATTTGTTTTTCTGGAAAATAAAAAGTTTAACTGAATTTACCTGTGTTTGTATTAGAGAGAAAGATTGAGAGATGTTTTTCTCACGAGCCAGTCCTGTGGTATCGCCTCTCTCTGGGTGTAAATATGTGGAGGATGACATCATCCCAATCCAGCTCGCCGCGCGATACCCCCCTCGTTATCCAGACACTTCCACCTAAGAGATAACGGAATAACTCCTGGTCAGCCGCGCGCCCTGGGAAAGGGTCAGCGAGGGACAGCCCGTGACGTCTGAGTCGACATGATACCATCGTGTAGCGTTTCCCACCAAGCTAACCTGCCATGCACTTCAACAGTTAGATAGCGCGCGAAAGAACAATATTTTCGTGTGATAATATTGATAGTAAACATGTAGCTTATTCCTTCAGCTGATTGGCATTTTAGGGAATTCAGATTGGCCAATAAGAATTGTTTTTATGGGACATTATTTTAATTTTATTTTAATCATAGATATATGAAAGTAGGCTACTAGAATTCAGATCTATCATGGCCCAGTTTCGAGAAGAACTAATTCAACGCATTGTTTTGGGAATGGCCCTATTTTGTTCGTTTTAAATTATTGTATTATTTTTGTTGTAGGCTAGCCTTTGAAATTCTAGGTGCTTTTTTAATGCAGGTCTATCTACATAAATATGTCTCAACACGGGGTGTGGAGAATTGTTGTGAGAAGATGTAGTCTATGCTTTAAACTAAAATCTCTATTAACTAAAATTGTAAATGCTAAAGGATAATTCTTTATTCAATTAAGTTTAGAGCCTGGTTTACCGAAGCACTTCAGCGTAGGCTACGATCATCTTTAGTGCCACGTAAACTTAAATAGGCCTTTGTCTTTCCCAAAAGCGTCGTTAGTTAGTGACACGTTAAATTTATTGTAAAATAACGACGGTTTCGGACCAGTCGTTAGTCCAAATGCTCGTGTAGCTTTTGCACCTATAAGCCAACCGCTCCATTTAGCTGGCAAGAAATGACCGTGATCAATACAATGCACATCAGTGAATAATTTTGTGTCTCACTCTTTTTTTTTATTCTCAGAGGATAGTAGGCTATTATAGCCTAAACAATAAGCCTATAATGTTTTTATATTAGCCTAATTTGCGAGATTAAATCAAGGTGAATTTGTCTAGAAAATCAAATGAAATTGTTGGGTGAAACAAAATAAATCTTAGTAGGCCTATATTACCAATGTGCTGTTGACATTCAGAACAATCTTCTTCCACATTAGAACAAATGTTGCCCGCCACACTTCATGGTTTATACAATATCCTACTCCTAATTGACCAACCAGCTTTGGATTTCCCTTAAATAATAGACAATTATTAAATTACAGTAGAGGAAGTGAGGTGTCTCATTTTTCGTGATATCAACTCGGAGAAGCATTTATCTTTGTTGATGTGAATATTTTAACATTTTGATTGGCAAGCTTAGGCTACTCTGACAGACAAACCTTCAACTATGGCAATGATTTATGGCTATTTGAAGATGCATGCAAATCCGGTATTGGGCTATAGATGGTTGAATTACATTAGGCTACATTAAGCACTTTAAACAGCCCCATAACGACGGACTGAAGATGCACTTTCTAACGCTGTATTACTTAGAAAGTCAGTGACTGCAAGTGCATTGTGCACCGTTTGGCCATCGTTTTGGGAAACCAGGCCTATTTTTATATTTACATTGGAAAGGCACGGGATTCACTTTGGTATTAAATGTGAAGTAATATAGGCTATTAAAGTTGATGCGAGAGCTTAGAATTTGTTTTAAGCAATGTTTCATTACGAATATGGAACTAATGGAGACTTTACATCAGATGTCACCGGAATTGTAATTTACCCTGAAGGAAGACTTCTCTGTCAAGGATGACAACATAAGAGATGAGAGGTGCCACGGACACGCGCTGCGGAACTCTCGCCATATGGAACAGACAGGCTAATCCAACACTGCCACACGCTGACCCGATGGTTGAATTTATATTGGATTGATATAGCCTATGATGCTTAGACGTTTTAATGTAGGCAAGGATATGCAAAATTGTTCTGAATTTTGGCCGTTATGGTTAATTAGCTTTTTTTTATTAAAAAAATATTTTAATTATTAGGCTTTGATAGGTTGTTAAATAGCCTATAGGGCATTTGGCCAATATTAGCCCATATCTCTGTTCACAAGTTTTATGTGACCATCACATTTCTTAACCGTCTTTTTGCTCCACACCTATAATGAAGGGTTCTCCTCCGCTGGAGTCCACTGCAACCATTGGCCTATTCAACACTGAAATTATGCGTTTTCAATTGAAATATGAATAGGTCTACAGGTTAATGATCTCTGACTGCTTCGTTCATCACTGCTCCCTCATTCCTGTTAAATCGTTAAGGCAACAAGACGGTTTGATTAAATCAGTGCAAACCTATCATGTTTAGCCATATTGCAAAATGAAATTGTCGTTGTCGGTCTATAAAGAAATATTTATTGATAGCCTATCAAAAAGCAAACGATGTATATACCCTATCTTCGGGAACGCGGACTGGGGTCGTACTCCTGAATACATATAGCCTAGGCCATAATTTGCACCTTTGCACATAAAGGTAGCCTATAAACACTTTCATCTTTTGTATTTTTCTTATAAAACAAAATGATCATTGGGATTTGTGGAAGTTGCCTACCAGGCCTATACAAGACACACTGGGAAGACACACACAGACACACAAGGTAGCTTTCCCGTTTCTCTTTACTCCGCGTGTTTAATAGGTTGGTCGAAAAGGTTAATCGCGCGAGTGCAAAGGATGTCTTCGATGACCATCTCTGTTTATTTCTCACCGAAGACAAATTATACCAACGCCAACATTCATTTTACCGCTTCAGCACGTGATCTACACCGGGTGAATGGCGTAGAACGAGCGTCCCCGGCAGGGTCATTGTGTGTCAATCCCGAGCGTTTAGCTAGAAAAACATCTCTATTAGTCCTAATAGAGTCTAATGTGGGATCTAGAGCGATCCGTTTGACGCTGCTGGATGGGGGGGGGCTGCCAGGCGGGGCAGGGCTGCAAGTTAAAACCATTTTTTTTGTTATTAGGCCTATTATCTCCGACTGTTACGTTCACCCTTATTTGACCAAACTAAACAGGTATAGGAGATGCACAGTGTCAATGTTTGTGCATTTTACTTCTGATCACGAGGTCGCAAGTTCAAATCACCCCTTTGGTCGCATTTGGTGGATAACATTGCATATAGGTTAGCCTATAGAACTAGTCTGTACACACGTTAAGGAAGAATATCCACGCCATTACGCACGTTAACACTCAGACACAAACACATACGCACAGACATCCTTGCAATGCAATAGGCCCTATAGGCTACGCTAATGGTTTATCTTTAGTCACACATCAGCAAACTTTTACCCAACCAGGTATAAAGCACGCAACCCGTCACAGCGTGACCTCCAGTGAATATGCGCTGTCATGAAGGTGGCTCTGAAATATATACTTTATCACGCATAATGTTGTTCTCTGTATCAAGGCATTAGAGCCAACCAGGGCGGATATTGAGGTATTTTGTTGCCGCCCTAACAACTAAATAGGCCTATAACAGAGCTGACCCGCATGTGTTGCAGGGCGTGCAAGCAGACGTTTTCCGGTGAGTGTTTTTGCGTGCAGCTGGATTTACGCTCGGTGGTAAAGGTTTTAAATGTTTATCACCGGCAGAACAGAGCAGTGGCCCCGCGCTCGACACGATGAATGGAGTGTGAGAGGAGTCCCCTAAAATGACACGAATGCCCCCCTCGCCACGTGGGAGGTCCGCGAGCCAAACCTCTCCTTGTGCACTTGAACTAGGCAATCCGACCTGAATACACAGTAGGCTATATTAAAGCCTTTATTTCTCATTTTAAGACATGTTATTAGAAAATGTATTAGCCTAACAATAGGCTATAGTCATATAATAATGTCAGGGTTGCATGGCATAAATTATTTAGATTATGAATATTTTGTTGTAACTTATTTTCTTTAATTCTAAAGGCTATATCCTGATTATTTTTGGATTATCACAATAACATTGAAAATGAATGTTAAAATCAAAAGAAAACTGTTGGCCTATTAATACAATGTCGTTATATTTTGGCTTCAAGAAATAAAACATTGGACCTATATTATATTCATTAAAAAATTTAACAACAGCTGTAGCAAATATCAAAGACGAACTCTGATCTGTTATGTTGTCAATATTTAGCCTTATACTATTTGAATTCAACCTTGGCCTGAACGCAAAAATATCATACAAATATCTATAGTTTGTCAGTAATACGAGGCAAATTAGTAACAGGGGCTATAGATGATTTGCCTTTTAGGGTATGCTATAGGCCTATACTTACTGAGCAAACAAATGCACACACAAGTTATGAGTCTATAACTAAAGCAATATAAAACGTAAAGGTGTACAGTATTTGCACATGACGTGACTTCTAAACGGAAGATATAGATCATCTTACCAAGATGTGGTTCTTTATGCTTGTGACCTCCAATGAGATAGATCATCTGCGTTCCAATGGGCCGTGTTGTTTCCGCATCTCCGGTTAACGGCTTCCACTTCGGTCATGCGGTAGCTCCTCTCATCTCTCATATAGGCTAGTCGTACTGATCCGCGCGCTTCACCACTGTCCAGGATGCAGAGCGCCGGAGCACCTAGAGAAGGTTTTGAGGACGGTTTGGACGGAGAGGGAGTTTTCTTTGTTGAGAAACTCAATCTCACATACAGTAGCGCCGTCTGGGAACTGTCACAACTGACAGCAATGCAGGGCACGGGCCCGGTCTTCCGCACAACACCGCGCACTCATGCAGTCCCCCCAAAACGTACAATCATACACTGTCCTCTCGCGCGTGTATATTAATACCACGCAGCAAGCAGTACAATTGAGGTCACACAATTGTGAGGTATAGCTTAAACACAGACCTAAAAGCCTGCTTAAAATATTACGTTATGGAAATCTGGAACCATTTTTATAGGCTACTCCACATAGCCTATAGGCCTGTATGAATTATTGCATTGTGTGTAGGCTATATTTTGAGCCCAAATTAATCCAAACTGTAGAATCTAAACTGCAATACTGCAAAGTGATATTTTTATACAATATGGGTCTTGTTAATAGGCCACACGTTATTTGCTTGCTTGCAAATAGGCTATCCTGGATGTTTATAGGTAGGCTACATTTGTAAGCATTTTATTGTTATATTATTTAGGTCTTAATTTCCACATTATAGACTGCATCTCGACAATTGTTTGTTGGCTAAATATAGGGATCAATAGTTCGGCAATTCAATAAACGTCCAGAATATTCAGAATCAGATGAGGAGTGCGTTTTACTTCACGAGCGTCTTTTTTCTCTTTCTTTTGAATCTATAGGCTGTAGGCCGAGGCTGTGACCCCACATTATTAAGCTTAAATTGTCATAAAACCTAAACCCGGGAAGTATAGGCTTAAGCTTTGTCTCTTAGAAGGATAATATAATACCGAGTATTCTGGCCTTCTCGGGTGTTGGTTTCCAGGGTTGGTGATTTCCATTTTGGAATCGTTTATGAGCGGAGGGGGAGAGTGCAGGGTGGAATATGCTGATCATTGAGAAGGAATCTTGCCCATGCTTTTATGTGCGCGACCTTGAAACCGAGGCCCACGGTAACGGAAAGATCTTGACCCCGGTGGGCCATGAATGGTGCACGGCTGCTTTTAACGTTTTAAATGAAAGCACACACCACCGCACGTGTGTGCACGAACCATAAGTTATTGTCATGATAAGTTGTGTTTGATTACTTGGAAATAGGCTATTTATTCCTGTTTTTTAACTAACCAGCGAATAGCAGATTCGTCTTTAATTAATGCTGTGGCTAGAATTTTTCTATGATTTGGTGGATAAAATAAATTTAAAAAATCTTTATGATGATATTCTCACCAGATTGTAACGGATAACGGGAGTTGAACGTCATGACGTTAAAGCAGGATGTCTACCTAGAGCGTGATCCAACGTCAGCATGTCTACAGACCCGCGCGTGAGACAGGGAGAGAAAAGGCCCTGGGAGGAGGGTCTTATGAACTAATGGTTGGCAGATGTTTGTAATACCAGAAAAAAAATCCTAGTCCACGCTTCGTCATTTATCATGTTCTATAAACCGCTCTTAACGGTGGACAGACACAGAGAAAACGAATGATATTAGATCTGCACACTCTCTGCATCCAACACAGTAATTGTTCATTTGATGAGGTGAAAATCCGCGTTATTTTGTGTAATATAGAGATGTGTTCAGGAAAGCTGTTTTGGAGTGTGACTTGGTTGAGAGGCCTGCTTCAACAGACTTTCACGGTGCCGATTCCGTGCAGGTCCACTATGAGGCCATGGGGCCTATACCTGCTACCGACGCACCATCGCGAATGCACGCGGTAAAGGCTATAGGTTATAGCATCACAGACAACGATGATGAGGTCAGCTATGAGTGGCCCGCGGGGTTTTCTGACAAGCCGTCGCCTACCTACCCCGCACAGCTCCGTCCGTAGCTGCTTGCGGGTTGGTCACGGGTCAATCCGGTAATCTGGAAGAACAGACTGACTGATAATGTATCTGACGCCATCTCCTCACAGAGACACGCTATCTGCAGTCTATATCGCAATATGTCTCCGAGGAGCTGTGGAACTGGAGAATTAATGGAACAGCTGATTATCTGCTGTAATCGGAAGGAGTGTAAATCTCGCGTGTCCTCCTCTCTGTGATTTACTCGTCAGTAGAATGTCAGGGTAATAGCACGGCCGCGCGTGAAACATCCCTCCTGTCCCCCCCCCTCCCCGTGTTCTGACTATCCACCAGATATAGGCTATAGTCTGTCATCCGAGTCGAAGCAATTGTGTAAAATGCAACATTGTCATTAACTGGGACAATTATACCCCATAGCTAGACTGTCTTATTATTTTGGCTACATATCAGCTGACAGGCTACATTTAAGATGTAGGTTATTTAAATCTATCGATTAAATCGCATTTTTGGTCTGATTTTATCAACTGTTTCCTGATAACTAGCCAACACACGTTTTATAGGCTACGAGGTCAAATGTTGGTCATTACCGTTACAACGGGTTTGAAGAGGCCTCCCGCGCGCCCTCCGCCCCAACATTTTGATAGGCACGCTATCAATCAAATGAGCATCCGATAGCCGACCCTCTCTCGTGCCTTGACTATCTACCTTCCCCGCGACCGACCGCTTTTAACGTCAAAATCCACATTTTTTCAGGCTCCGGTCTGTCTAGTGCTGCAGTGATTTGGGTGAGAAGAGTGGATTGCCATAATTAACCAAAGGAATTTCAGGCCTGGGCCTATTTCTGTGGTGTTTACATCTGAGTGGAGTGTTCACTTATAGAAGGAGTCTGTTACTACGGACTCAGCCTAACAACCGCTATTATAGGCCTACTGCTTCAACAAATGACTACTAGACAGGCTAATCACTTCAAATAAAGAACAACATGCGTTTGTTAGTTCGAGACAAATTTATGATAGCATATTTATTTAAATAATTTATCTAGCATTAGGTCAGTCCACAATAGGACTAGAATATCCTCACAGTGGAAAACTAGCCCCTAAACCCTTCCATTAGACTTGAAGGCTTCATTTAAAGAGAATATTACAAATGGTTAGGCTATATTATAGGCTGTGTTATAATGATCGAGTATCATATAGGCCTATGGCTATAGCTATCATTTACATTTGGATGCCACATGTCACACTGCTACGGTCCAGCGTCTATTCCTTATTTAACATAGGCTAGACTAGGATTAAATACATTTAAAAATAATTTTAAAAACGCTAATAATAATAGCCTACGTAGAGGCATATGATAAAGAGATGCTAAACTGTACACAATGGGCTAGTAACTATAGCCTTTGCAATAGGCTATGTCACCCAATAATTAATAATGTAGCCTAATTTCTTGTCTGCCATATGTGGACCATTCTGAATAAGGCAGTGAAGAGAGACAGAGCTTCTAGTGCTTGTGAGTGTTTATACCACGCAGGCTAATACCCACTGACTTTCTGAGACCGCTCGTCTACATCGCCACACTAATGCACTAGCTCGTAGTCTGGTCTAAACAATAATGTAACGGGGTCCCGGAGGAAGCACGCGGCGCTTCTGACCAACACCGTAAAGTAGTTGTAATTATTAGTCTGGAGAACTCTACATAAATCTACCGTCCGGCCGGAAGGAGATTCAGTTTCATTCTGTCGGCTTTGTCTCTTTATTTATCTCTTACACGATCACCTGTGGCAGGTCTGGCTAGCTCGAGGCCGCGCGCGTGGGAATGTTTCAGCTCTAGGAGCTGTGCTTGATGGGATCGCGTGAGTGTTTTGACAAGACTGGCGCATACAGACCCACACAGCACACCAGACACAGCTCCATACATATATTATGCTATTCAAATATAACTATGGTAAAGTTGCAGTTTGCAAAAATAAATTCAGTGTATGCAACAAGAAAGTGATTTTTTAGGTGATTTTTTAAAAACACAGTGGTTTATTGAATTAATTACATTGTTTACATCTCAGATATTATTTTAATTCCACGTCTCCGGACGGAAGTGCATCGAGTGGACTCTAGAGCAGTCTGCACTCCACCAAAATACTGTCTACCACAACCAGGACATCATGACTTCAAGACTGTTTGTCAAATAAAACACCATGACATCAGATAAACTCCATTGATATAGCCTTGCCTCACCCATGAGAGAGAATGAGAGAAGGGAGGGGGGGTTAGAAAGACTTTTAAAGAGAGAGCAAGAAAGCCTACACTTCACATACACCACTGGCCGTCATGTCTCTGGTTCACTCTAGGACACAAAACTGACCATATAGCCTATACAATAAGACAGCAACAACAACAATAACAACACGAGTCCCTTACCAAGGGGATACCCTCCTCTTTACAATGGAATGTTTTTTCTTCAAAAATCCACTCTCCGCAGCGGGAAATTGCACATAAATATTCCATTAAATAAAGCAGGAGAACACTGAGTTAGCAGTCTGTCAGAGTCTGTGAGTAAAGCGGAAGCGCCGTTTCACTGTTTCAGTTCCAAGGCCCAAACATGCTGCGGCCAGCCTGTCCGTCCTTTGGTTTTCTTGTCGTTGCTGCTCGCCGAACTTTTCAATACTTCACTCTGGAGGAAATAGAGCAGATAAGTGTTTTATAATTATTATAATTATTAATATAAATTTTCATTTGAGAAATGTAGGCCTACTATAGACTGCCGTTAACACCTCTACGGTCTACACCTGCAAGCTATAGGCCCATATTTGTATATGGCTTACAGGCCTAATTTAAGAATGGCTTAAAATTCAACAACCCTAATAGCGACATAATTGGCTGTGTAAGCGAAGTGTCCTTTATGCAACCCATTGTTAGCATGTAGCCTAGATATTATCCACTGGTAGAAATATTTCTTGAGCTCACCATTGTAAATATTTACAGTCTAAAAGGCAGTAGGTGGACCTCGACAGAAATGAATTCAGCTTCATGTTTGAAGGCTATAGTCTATAGTTTGACACTACACGCTTGACAACGATGGCTTACTATTTATCAAGTTAATTACAATTTCCTTTCGTTTTTTCGTAACCGTCTGTGAAGTTCTAAGGTTTACCGAAGCTAAGCTGTAGGCCTGCACGAATAGCATTGTTCATTAACATTAATAGGCTACTGTAATCTATTAAAAGTATAGGCCTAGGTCGGCTATAATTCACTTGGCCTTTCAGACGGTTTTCTCTTTTTTTTTAAATAGCGGAGCAGGCTCTAGCAGTCTAGAACCCAAGCTAGATAATACCAGTAATTATATAGGCTATTATCACGCTCTCAGCAATCCTTGTTCCATTTAAAGCATTTCTCAAAACAATTGCAGGACACTAGAACATCTAAATAGCCTTATAGGCCTAATAGATAACAGTGCTAATATTTTTATATTGGCAACCACTATGAGAATTAACTAATAATAAAAACAATGAACAATCTGTTGTAGCCTATAGACTATCCTTATCTTCCTCACAGTTGATGTAGCTTATCTTATTTGAAATAGCCACTACAGGGCCCCTCCACTGCGTCTATCCGAAGCTCATGTAGGGTCTGCATGTTAGCCTTGCAGACATATTTTCACTGGCTTTTTAAACTTCCCTACAATTTAGCTAATGTCAGCTTGACAAAGTGTGTGCTTCCATCTCCCTCGTCTAAATTAGCCAAGGGCCTATACTTAACACCCGGCTACATTATAACAGAAACTAACAATTCCGTCTACTCACCACGTCTTTCTTCCTCCTCTCCTCCTTGGCATCAGCCTTCTTGAAGTCGGCCTTGAAGGCCTCAGCCTCGCCACCCTGCTCGTCCTTGTCGAGGATATCCATGAGGTAGGCAATGTAGCTGGTGGCCAGGCGGAGCGTCTTGATCTTGGACAGCTTGGTGTCCGCAGGTACGTTAGGGATGCATTCCCTAAGCTCCGCGAACGCGCTGTTGATGCTCTGTGTCCTGCGTCGCTCCTTGCGGTTTGCAGTGGGTCTCCTTTTGACGGGGCGGGGTCCCATCCCAACGGCGCCAGCCCCGGGGACTCCCCCGTAGTGAGCGTGGTCCAGGACGGGTCCCCCGGTAGCGTACTCGGGACTGTAGGACGGGGCCATTCCGTAGTCCGACGGGGACATCTCTGGATGGCTAATCAACCAGCCATGGAAGTAAGGGCTCTCTTCGTGACAGCGGCTCGCCGCTGCAGCGAAGGAATAACCGTCGTGATGCATGACCGGATGGTGTGGGAAGCCACCGACCAAACTCATGGCGACGCAGACCGAAAACTTCCCGGTTCGGCAGACAACCACGGACGTGCTGAGTGCTCTCTCCTCTCTCTCTTTCTAGGTTTACAATCAGGGTCCCCAGATATTTTCAGGCTAAATTATCCCCATAAAAAAGTTAAAGGGCGCTGTCGTGATTCGTGAAGCACTGCCCTTTATGCGTGACCCATAAAGTCCCTTTTCACTGCATCTGATGTTTTTATATGGATGGACAAACTTCTATCTAAACAAGTCTTAGTTTGAGTTTTAAATATAGCAACGTATCAGCTACTTACACATTCATATGCAGTATGGTGCAAGTCCACCAAGACACCGAGCCAACTCCATTACACACACAGCTCAAGCAGAGCACCGGGTCCGAATCCTTCCCAGACCTGTTTATAAAGTCGCACCCGTTTGGAACGCAGTAACAGCTGGATGTCGGATGGAACGAGAATTACAGAACAGTCGCTGGCGAGTTGGCGAGACAACTCCGGACCTTTCACTTCCATCCCACAGGGAGAAACCGTTCGTGTTAAATCCATAACCGAGCATCATCTTAGAACGGTCAGGCTTCATATATGTCGTCAGGGCTGCTTGGATCCAATCAGGGCCCAGGAGAGGAGGGACCAAGCGTCTATGGCGGAGTGTTTACCCTCCAACATTTCAATGGTCCTCTTAGCTATTGCTGCACATTCTTTATTAATGTCAGCGCCGCGGAGAAAAAATCCATAGCCTACAGCCTAATTATTGCAATTATAAAATAATCAGCGACATGGGATGTGTAAGCTTCTTTTGGCTTTTAAAGGTAAATATTGTGATTTTAAGATTGACTACTTGGCCTATGACTCAATTCTAGACACTTTTTCCGAGGCCTAGAAGCTGTCAATAAATCTCTACAAATATCCTATTAAAACGATGAAAGCTTAATTCGTGTTTGGCATTCACACTTAGGCCTATACCGTCTGTTATCCTGCTTTTCCACATCGGACTAAAATGATGACCTTAACAACAAGCCAACTGGTCGAGCAATTTAAAAACGCTTAGTAGCCTAAAAATGAAATTGTAGCCTATGCCTTTGTTCATGAAGAAGCATTCTCACAGTCTATTCCAAATTAAACACAAAATCCCAATAGGACAGTAACGTTGCCTTTGGACAATATAGGCTATGAATATTTCGAAAATATACCCTGACATTTGAATCCGGTAATAGACGTAGGACTACGTCTAATAAGTTGACCTTATCCAACAGTGTAGGTTACATGATAGCCTAAGACTAATGAACAATGTTATATTTAGAAAATGACAACTCAAGGCTAACATGTTACACATCAGCAGATGCAGCATCTACATCGTCTCTCTCTGTCCCCATACCCGTGTAACTCTCGGTGTGATACAGGCCTACGCTGACACACTGACCGCTATATTTGTAATAATTTAGCAAAATTATTCAGAAACCAACACCACACAATTGTTTAACTTTTTCTTCAATAATTTTTTCAGCTTTGCCAAAATGTCGCAAAAGCAATTCCCAAATAATTTAGCAACAAAATAACAATATATCATTTGTACATTTAGTTTGATATTATTGTGGTCTTGGGCTTACTTTGGCCGTTATATGCATAATCAATAATTCACATGAACATGAACACATAGCCTATTTTTTTATTAACGAAAACCGTTCTTATCATTGTTTGTATGTTCATTAGTCTGTACAAATAGGCCAATATAGGACACATGTAAAGGACATTTAGGAAAATAATATAGCATATAGGCTATAAAAATATCTAATGTCCACACGCATGATGACCTGCAAGCAACAATGGGCTACAAAGTTAACTATACAATCTTCCTCGGAATAGCCTAGTTATCAAATAAATTATAGCCTACCTTTCAGTAGGCCTAGGCAACCCGATTAATTTTGTTAGAATCTCAGACTCAAACTTTAATCACCAGAGTAAAATATATATTTTTTAGGCATACTGTTAATTAACATTCTGGTAAACTATTAGCCTAGTTTATTTAGCCTACAGTTAACATGGCGGAATTGATTAGAAATAACAGACACACCATTGGGGGGTTATCATCAGACAGGTTCTGTTGAACAACTGAGTTTAGTGCAGGCCTGTGTTCTCAAATGAGCTGAAAAACTACATTACTATTTCAACATTCCAACAGCATATCTTTTTCAACCGGTGCACGTTGTCTGCGTGTGCTTATGGTATCGAGAAAAATGTGTGCACTTGGGTGTGTGTGTGTGTGTGTGTGTGCGAGAGAGAGAGAGAGAGAGAGAGAAAGTAAGAAAGAGAGAGAGAGAGAGAGAAGAGAGAGAGAGGGGGGGAATTGTCAGTAATGGAAGTCGGCCTGTAGGTCTATATGATTTATATTTGTTTAAGTGTTGTACGTTTTTTTTAGGAGGAGGGGGCGGTCGGATTCATCTGGAGAGTGGAAGCTGTAGGGATAATTTAGATATGCTGAGTCTCCTGCTAATGACACATAATCAGCCTATAGGTCAGCGGCTAGTCTGCCTCCCTTCTCCCTTTAACTCTCACACAACTAACTGGATGCATAAGACGGAGGGGGGTCTGGTCAACCGATGGTGGCCACGCTTAAACATCTTTATGTTTGCTGCGAAACTGTTCAGTTCCAAATACATTGCATTGGTTGGTATAGGCCTATAGATATTCACAAAAATAACAAGCAATTTGTTAAGCAATTTATCTATAACGGTTTCGAAATGATTCCAAACCCCGATCATAAAGAAGTCGTATATAGAACAACTATTTTCAAATATAGTTTATAGTCACATGCTATAGTTGGGAAAAACGTATTGGTTCATTTGCTACAATTAGGATGAAAGCGTCTGCTAAATGAACACTTTGCAGTAGCCAGAAGATTGCCTATGTGTTTATTGAAGCGCAAATGAACGTGCGCGGATTTAGGCCTACAGGGTTATAGTTAGGGATCAGAGCCTTGTCTCTGAACTCTTTCTCGGAAGTATTGATAATATGAAAACTCTACCACCCTCATTATCTTTCTCCTTGGTACATCTCTATCCTTTTCTTTCTCTCTCTTTGTCTCTCTTGCATTAGGCATAAGTGGCTAAAGCCTATACGTCATTTCAGATTTTGATTCCTTCACGGGTCGAGTGTTTCCGTTGGGCTATTAGATGACTGCAGTATAAGTAACATGTCCATCAACTGTGTCTCTCACCTCTGCTCCGTCGTCGTCTGCTCAGTCGATGCGTCTCCTGGCTGCTGCGGCAGGTCTGTAGGCCAACTCTGAGGGAAGAACGTACCGAACTGAATTTATTTCTACATTAATCCGCTCTGATATGTCAACTGAAGCTGGCTAGGTTAAAAGTTGGATTTAAATAGATTTAAGGGACATTTACGAGGTTTTAATACAATTCACCTGCCTGTTTGAATCCCAGCCTTTTAGAGCGCTACTTCAATCCCCGTAATGACGCTTTGAAAGCCTCGTGCTTGTTACTGCAAGGCGGCTTGTCATCTCCAATCCGCACGAGGACGGAGTGAGAAAGTTCATCTCTCAGTACAAAGACATTGAAGTTAAACAGAAGAGAGAAACTATATAATAACACCCGCAGGGTTGGTTCGTGAATATCGTTTTGGATTTTATTAAATTCTTCAAAACATTTTCACGTTGATATTTATTTGAATACTTACGGTCGATATTTCATCTCAGTGGTCCAGAATAATTAGTGTTTGTTACACGAACTAATAATTCACAATATAGCCTGTTTGTTTTTTAAATATTGCTATAGGCCTACTTTTCATTACCACCCCCATATCGACACATATATCTAAGATAATATTTGGGGGATTGTTTGGATTTATTTGACTGATTGATCTAACCATTATTTAGTAAAAACAAAATAGTTAATCATTTGAGCATCACTTATCTAAAAACTGGTAGCTGCAGGTCAGAGATTCTCTTTCTCTTTTTCTCCCCTCTCTCCCCCTTTCCTCTCTCTCTCCCCCCCTCTCTCTTTTTCTCCCTCTCCTGTACCTGTCTCATCCATAATAGTTATCTGCAGTAATCACCACCTCCTCAACCTCTGTCAGTTATCACCTGCACCCACACACACACCTCATCTCTCATCCCTCCGTCCCCCTTTTCCCCTTTTCTTTTCCACCAAACCCACTAAGTGCCCCTGGGAATCACCGCTGCTTATTATGCCCCCCGTCTATCCTACCTTTCTTTCTTTTTTCTTTTCCTTCTTTCCTTCTTTCTTTCTCTCTATTCTTCTCTTCTTCCCCCTCATTCATGTACCCCCCCACCCCTCTCCCTCTGGGATGTGGTGGTGCTGGTCTGTGCCATTTGGGGGGAGGGGGGCATAACCTAGAGTGCTGCTATAGCCGTCCTTCCCCCTCCTCCGCCTCCCTCTGTAGCCCTGATCTGGTCTTATCTTCCTGTCCTGTTTTGACAGACTTTCCCATAGCTTTGTCTCTCTCTCTCTCTCTCTCTCTCTCTCTTTCTCCTTTCCTCTCTTCTTCTTCTCCTCTCCTCTTTCCATCACCACTCACTTCTGTTCTCATCCCTCTTCAAACACGAACACGTTTTTTCCCTCTGAAGGTTCTGACACGTATGCTTCACCCCACCCCCCCCCACCGCTCCATCCCTAACCCTACAGTTATTCCCTCCCTCCATAACTCCCTTTGTCTCTGAGTGCCTGTGTGTGTTTGAGTGTGGGTGTATGTGTCTGCATGTGTGTGTACATGCTTGTAAGTGTGTGTTTCGGTGTGTGTGTGTGTGTCAGGTGGCACCCGAGGTGTGAGAGAGACAGTTAATCTCTGCTGCTTAGTGGCCTTTGTCTAGTGCAGAGCCAAGGGATACCACTGGAGTGGGGGGGGGGTGAGGGGGGTGGGGGTGTGGTAGAGGTGTAAAGTGATAGATAAGAGAGAAAGAGAGGAAGGTGTAAAGTGATAGAGGAGGGAGTAAGATGAGAGGACTGTGACAGGTTGTGGGAAATCCTTCTCATCTCCTCTGGATGCTGGTACCATTTATTGGTTCCCTGGTCTCCTTGTCTTCTTGTCTCCTTGTCTGCTGGTCTCCTAATCCCCAGGTGTCCTTGTCTCCAAGTCTCAGTGTCTCAGTGTCTCCTGGTTGCCTGGTCTGCTGGTCACCTTGTCTCAATGGTCTCCTGGTCTAATGACGGTGTAAAGACCCAACATATCTCTATCTCTTCATCTCTATCTCCCTTCATCTATATTCCCCTTACTCCATATCCTTCTATTTCTCTCTCTCATTTGTCTCCCTTCTCTGCCCCCACCTTCTCAGATTAATAACTTAGTATTTCTGCTACTTACCAATTTAGAAGTATAAAGGGATTCTGGTCGCTAATAACAACCACATGTTGGTGGTCTCACCTAATTGGTTGGTGTAAACTGCCTGCAGCATGTTTCAGCCAATAGGAATGCAGAACACAGGTGCATTGTGTGCTCGTAAGTCCGGCAAATGTTATTCTTTTATAGCATTGTGCCCGAAAGACCCTCTGCTAGCTTTAGTATCATAATGTACTAAGCCAGGTCATTATCTATGATTACACTGAGCTCTGGGTCGCTGTCATTATCCAGGTCTGTCCGGGAGGGGTTCTAGAATGTTCCCCCTGGGTTCTAGAACCCACCTCAATTCCCTTCAAGCCTGTCCTGGAGTCGCTGATTGATGGAAGTATCACGTCACATTGTGACCTCACCACTGATGCAGGCCTCGTTAACAATTAAGCCCTTATTAATGGAAACACCGAGAAGTGATTGGCTGGCTGGCACTTTGAACTAAATCTGTGTTTCCATTGGGTGCTCGCTCTTCTGGAAACCCAGTGTAGACGTGGTTATACCAAGCACCTGTAGGGCACTGCACCAGAACACACACACACACACACACTCCCAACTGTTTCCAAACAGTGATTGTAATGTTATTTCTGGGATTAGACTGCTATGTTACTGTCTCCACTCATTAACAGAGTGAGGTTCCTGTCTCATTAACAAATCCTCATAAAAATGTGTTATGTGTGTGCATGTTCACTTTTGTGTGAATGTGTGTTCAGGTGTGTTTGTTTTGGATACTGCTTTTAGGGTACGCAACTTAACAGCACTCTAACCTCCCCTGGACTCCTGTAATAATTCATGGCAAGATCTAGTTGTCCTAGTGTTTTACAGGGTGGGTGTGTTTCTGTGTGTATGTGCATCACCTCAGGTGAACCTCAAGTGTGAGACTGGTTGAGCCTTGTGCCATTAAGATTGTGTGTGTGCCAAGGCTAGCTAAGGGCATGCACACACACATAAACACACACACACACACACACACACATAAACACACACACACTTCCTCATCTCTAATCCATATGACTGAAAAAGGTAAGACGAGGCGAAAGAAAGATAGAGCAAAGGGAGGTGAGAGAGAGAGAGAGGAAAAGAAAGAGAGAGAAATGTCCCCATCCATCAATCCTCAGCACATATCCTGTCAAATGTGCAGTGAAACTGTTTACCTCTAATGTACACTGTCGAAGTGCCAACCCTAACACTCTCAAACCTGGCAACCAGCCAGACAGTGTCTCACACACAGGAGGAACCAAGTGTGTGTGTGTGTGTGTGATTCTTTCCTATATTAGGCTGCGACGCAGACAAAGGTGTGATTCTCTTCGCTTGATGATGGAGTACCATTCATAGACTGTATGTGTGTAAACCCAGTCTGAACTGGTACCTTGCTATGATGGCGGCAGGAAGCTGGTGACACCATGACAACCGAGGGGTCACCACGGTGATGTAGCGCCCCCGGTAATGGGAGTCATGGCAACGCTCCAGGTTGTTCTGGAGCGAAGAGGGGGCATGTCCGTTGGAAGCCGTGTTCACGAGGCGATGTCGTTTCCATACTGTCTATGGAGCTGTGAGGTGTGTGTATGTGAGGAAGAGAGAGAGAGAGGCAGCGAGCAGGATGGGAGTGTTGACACAGATAAGCTCATTAATGCTGCTAGCCAACTACCGAACTGAGTCGACTTGATATACTGTCGAAGGTATTACTCACAAACACTCCACATGTACACTCTCTCATACACACACACACACACATGCACACACTCTTCTTTGAGTTCTATTTTCCCAGGCAAAATGTGAATCAGAGAATGTGTGGGGAGCGAGGGAGGACAGAAGATACCGGAACAAATACATCACTGAGGAGGAGGGGAGAGGGGGAGAGAGAGAGAGAGAGAGAGAGGGGGAGGGAGGGTGGGGGTATGAGTGAGGGAGGGTCGCGGAGAGAGAAAGAGAGAGAAGGAGAAATAGTGAAAGTGGTGTTAGTGAATTCTAGACATTCTTTCTCAGAAATTCTGCGTTAGAAACATCAGGGACTCAACCTGGGATGCACTCTGATCCCATCCCCCTTAGACCTCACCCTGTCTCCCCTCGAAGATGACCCCCCCTACTCCCCCTATCCCGTAGAAAACTGCCCCCCACTCACCCTATCTCTCCCAGACACACCTCTCCCCCTCAGGCCCCTCCCTCACCAAAGCTACCAGCGTCAGGAGTTGGGGCTGACATGGTAGACCAGGAAGGAGCAGAGGTAGGGCAACAGAAAGAGGCTTCGTCTGCTGTCCTCTTCACTGTTCTCCGGAAGCCAAGCTTCACAGAGGAGGGATGGAGAGAGAGAGAGAGTGAGGGAGAGATAGCATGCTGGCAACCCCACCATCTCTTCTCCAGTTGATATTAAAAGTCCAACACTTTTCCAGGACTTGGTCCAAATAGAAGCTTCACTACACAGACTGCTGCTACAAAGACAGATTTCTTTCAGGAAAACTAAAATCTTAAAGTATTAAAGTTTTCAGGATGTTTATGGAAGGCTGAGTTATACTCTCGTTCTGACCACCACACCAGGATGGAACCACCCCTTTTATTAGCTGCAGTCAAACCTCAAATCATTTTTGATTTAAACAAAAACAAATCAATTTTATTATCCTGTTAAACACTAGCAGGAGTCTTTTCAGAATAAAGGTCCCCAGAGAAGCGTGTAGAACTGTGTTTGGTTCACCACAAAGACACAAACGCACAATAATATATACAGTGCTGAAAATGTAATCTCCCAGTAAAGTTTACCATTACATAGACAAACACACACACACACACACACACACGCGCCCGCACGCACGCGCACACACACACACATTCCTTCTTTCCACAGAACTCTTACTGCTCCAAATTTTGACAACAAACCAATAACTTTATAAGTAGGCAGATCTTCTGAATCACTATTTAATTAAAGTTTTGTTAGAAGCAGAGAACACGAGTAACCTTTTATTCTTTCCATGTAATGACCATGAGAGAGGCACATGAAGGTCCAACATAAAAGCTATAAACTATTTTACAATTAACATTTACCATCACTTTGACATAGTCCATGGTCTCTTTCTATTTCTATCTTTCTCCCATTCTTCCTCCTTTTTTTCTCTTTCTCTTTCTCTTTGTCTTTCTCTTTCTCACACACACACACACACACACACACACACACACACACACACACACACACACACACACACACACACACACACACACACACACACACACACACACACACAGGCGTATTGCTGTAATTGAATCTCCATATAACATTGGAAGGATCAGATCTTTGACACAACACAAGGAAACAAACATGTTAACCATTTCTCTGTTCACAGCCACAATTTCGTGTAACAATTCGTAGACCTGCTTTCCTGCTTTAGACCCCTTTCTCTCTGCTTCTCTCTGCTTCTCTCTCTTTCTCCCTCCA
>CAEFZP010002987.1:80000-134428 GCA_903064625.1 Mallotus villosus
CCTCCAGGCTAACACACACACACACACACACACATCACATCAATATCTTACAGATAATACTCACAGTTAAAATAAACTTTGGAGCATGATCTATTCCAAAGACAGTTCAGTTGGGGTACCAGAGTTGTCCAAGGGTAGAGGGAAAATGTCCATAGGTGGTTTTTAGGTCTGTAATTTACAGTATTGTGTGTGTGGTTCCTGTGGGGTCCTCTCCAAAAGTGTTCCTTAACTCTCATTGGTCAACCTGACCTCAGTCTTGTGTGATTGGTCAGCCTGGTGTGTGAAGTGAGAAGTGTTTCCAGATGCTCACCTTGGCATGACAAGAACCTTCACACTGGAGCGAGAGGTATAGATAGAAAAGAGAAAGAAAGAAAGAAAGAAAGAGAGGGGGTGGGAGTGATTGACAGAGATGGCAAAAGTACACACATCCTTCACTCAAGTAGAAGTACAGATGCTCATGTTTAAAAATACTTTTAAAAAGAAAGTTGAAGTGCTGACTACACTTTTTCGACTCGAGTTAAAGTAAAAAAGTATGGGCTCTGACATATACTTAAGTAAAAAGTAGCCATTGCTACTACCTGTTGGACCTCACATCATATTACCATTATACATACGCACACACTGTGAAAGGAGAGGAGAGAGTGGAGGAGAGCCTAAAACAGAGTAGATTAAAGCAGAGTAAAGTACAAATAATTTTTAAACCTATTTTCTTAAACCTTTCAAATTGTTTTCTTTCACATCCAAAAGGAGAAAAGAGGAGTGGGGAGATGAGAACAGAGAAGTCTGTAACAGAGTAAAGCAGAGCGTAGCACAATAGAGTACAGTAGAGCTAAGTATAGTCCTCATCAAGTACTCATCAATGATGCAAACCTTTTTCGAAAATAGTTTTTCACTCACAACACGACACAAAAAGCTGAAACATATTTTATTTTATTTTTCACATACACAATGATAGGAGAATAGAATAACTTCTTTAAAACATATTTGTTTTACCTTCTGAAACTTTTTTTGTTAGTGAACGTGTTGGTAACTGTGTCAGTGTGTTAGTAAATGTGTTGGTAATGTAGTTTCTGTGGTAACAGCTGTGTGAGTAACAGTGCTAGTTACTGTGATGGTGTGTTAGCAGCTAGTGCTAGCTGTGTCCAAGCATGGCTCAGGGTTAGCTACTTATCAGTGTTTAGGGTGTGTTTACTCTAATCTCACCACCACATAAACAGCACATTGATAGAGAGGGCTGCTGGACGACAGATCACAAAATAATTAGAGCTGTAATGTAAACCCAGAGAGAGTTCTGACTCTCTGTTTATTTAGAAACAGCTGGGATGGGAAGTCTCTCTGGAGTAGTAACACACACACAGTCATATATAATTTACAGACACTGCAGACTTCCTCTCAGTGATACCATAGTCTATTCCGGTATTACGTGCCAAACCTGAGCAGTGTGTGTAAATGTGTGTGCGTGTGTCTCCTAATAGACACTGGTTGTTTCGAGAGTTTTGATGAAGGAAGAGTACACACAAAGACACATACCGCACACACACATCCAGGGATGAATCCTTGCAGCAGAAGAGGTCTAAAACTGTCAGCTCCTTGGATCAGTCAGAAAGACAGAAGCACGCGAGTCACTGTGCTGCCTGGCTGTATGACTGCTCCTTCAGCCCTATATGAACCAGGCATCAAACAACAGAAAAGCAACGTATATTGAAAAACATGTCAAGAGACAGACTGACTCTGTGTCGCTATGTATCTCTGACCAGTTTTGTGAAAAAACTGTTGAATCGCTTTATCCCACCAACCTACTCTCCTTCCACCCTCCCTTCCTTCTCTCCATCTCCCCCCCCTGTTCACCTTGGGATCTGGTAGTCCATCCATCCATTCAATCATCCATCCAATCATTTATTCATCCATCCCTCCATTTAGAGTGGTTCCAGGTTCTCCACCTGTCGAACAGGAACATACATTCCACCTTTCTCCCTGAAACAGAAACCCATTTCCACTTTGCTGAGAGGAAGCTTGCTATCCCAATCCAAGAGCCATGGGAGGGAGAAGAGATAGAGGAAGGAAGGACGCGAATGGAAGGAGGGAGAGTGGCAGATATAGCAACGAAGGGAAGGATGGAGCGGGGGAGATCAAGGAGGGGAGGGAAGGAGAGGCAGAGATATGGATAGAGAAGAAAACCGAGAGCTCTAACTGGAGTGACTCACAGACATCACAGCATTTTTTGCAGAAAGGAGGATGAGAGAAGGGAAGAGAAGGGGGAGAGGTGGGGGGGTTGGAGGGAGTGAGACATAGATTCATGGCTGGATACTGATTCCCAGCCACACCAGCCCAGCCCCACAGCAGCCCCCTCCCAGCCCAGCCCCCTCCCTGGCTCCATGGGCAGGGAACCCTAGTCAGGTCAGAGGTCAGAGAGGAGCCAGAGAGCGGCTCATCCATCAGACTTATCTGGGGGGGGGACAGATAGAGAGGAACTAGGCTGGTCTGCCTGCATGTCTGTCTGCTTGTTTGTCACTCTGCCTGCCTGCCTAAATTATTATGTCTATCTGACTATCTGATTATCTGTCTGTCTTTCTGTCTGCCCGTCTGTCTGCCCGTCTGTCTTCCCGTCTGTCTGCCCGTCTGTCTGCCTGCCTGCCTGTCTGTCTGTCTGTCTGTCTGTCTGCCCGTCTGTCTGCCCGTCTGTCTGCCTGTCTGTCTGCCCGTCTGTCTGCCCGTCTGTCTTCCCGTCTGTCTGCCCGTGTGTCT
Organism: Mallotus villosus; assembly: GCA_903064625.1. Lineage (NCBI taxonomy): Eukaryota > Metazoa > Chordata > Actinopteri > Osmeriformes > Salangidae > Mallotus > Mallotus villosus. The sequence goes on from CAEFZP010002987.1 coordinate 82,746, forward strand.
GCCCGTCTGTCTGCCCGTCTGTCTGCCCGTCTGTCTTCCCGTCTGTCTGCCCCGTGTGTCTACCCGTCTGTCTACCGTCTGTCTGCCCGTCTGTCTGCCCGTCTGTCTACCGTCTGTCTGCCCGTCTGTCTGCCCGTCTGTCTGACCCGTCTATCTGCCCGTCTGTCCGATCTGAAGGGCTGTGTGTCAGCAGACCATGTGTGGTCCATGTTCATGTCTGAAAGACTAAAGAGCAGAACTGGGTCCAGACAGGAGATAGAAGGCTTCCTATAAAAGGCTGTGTGATCCACACTCAGACCAACCCAATTACAGGCTGACCTTAGACTGGACCAGCGCCAACGCTGGGAACCACCCCAGAATGCACAATGAGCTCTCAGACGTGGGTGGTGGTGGTGGGGGAGGGGGGAGGAAGAGGGAGACAGGGTAGGGATAGACTGGGGGTTGGGGGGGGCAGAGGAAGATGGGGTAGGTCCATGTCCGTCCTCTAGTCCGTCCCTCCATCCCTCCAACTCTCCATCCTTCTATTCCTCCATCCATCTGTCCTCTGTCCCTTCAGGCTGTTGTTGCTGGCCCATTAGGGCCCTGACAGATCTCTGAGCCCGGACCACTACCAACCCTACCCACTCCATCCTCCTCCTCACATCCCCTCTCCTCCTCTCATCTTCTCCTCTCCACCTTATCTGTCCTCTCCTCCTTATCTATCCTCCCTTCCTTTCCCCTTCCTCTCATCTTCTCGTCCCCTTTCCTCCCTCTCTGCCTTCTCTGCCTAATCGGTCCTCTCCTCCTCCTCCTCTCTTTCTCCTCTACTCCTCTGACCTTCTTTCATTCATTAGCTGCTAATCTGCTGGAAACACTTTGTCATTTGTGGAGGAGTCGGGTCATGCTTTGTGTGTGCCTGAACGTGTGTGTGTGTGTGTGTGTGCCTGTTTGTGTGGTGGTGTGTGTGTGTGGTGCCTGTTTGTGTGTGTGTAACAGGGGTTCATTTAGAGTTCTATACAAAGCTGAGAGAGTCATTTGTGTTACTATTGAGTTGCCTGTCGCCCCCGGCGACGCTGTGTGGAGTCTTCTTTGAGGCCTGACTAGATGCACGCGCCTGCTCTTCACTCTACACACACACATGCACATACACACACACACACATTTTGAGACTCTCTCCTTCCCTCTGTCTCTCTCTCCTTCCCTCTGTCTCTCTCTCTCTCTCTCTCTCTTCTCTCTCTCTCTCTCTCTTCCCTCTGTCTCTCTCTCCTCCCTCTGTCTCTCTCTCTCTCTCTCTCTCTCTGTCTCTCTCTCCTTCCCTCTGTCTCTCTCTCCTTCCCTCTCTCCCAGACTTCTCTGAGCATAACAACCAGAAACAATAGCCTACTGGTGCCAGGCTGATAAAGCTGTTCACATGTGTCAATCACTGAGATACCACAAACACAAGCACACACACACCGTCGAAGTTGTTCTCTCCCTCCTCCCTTCTCTGCTCAGATATCAGAACAGACTGGTTAAAGAGCTGAGAGCATGGTGCAAATGATCATCAAGGTCTCTCACTCTTGCTCTCCTCTCTCTTTATTTATCTCTCTATTTCCCCCTATATATCCCTCTCTTTCTCTCCCTCCCTCCCTATCTCTCTCTCTCTTTCTCTCTCACCCTACCACTGTCCCCTCTACCCCCCCCCTCCCTCCCTCTCTTTGGATCTCACAGACAGCAGGCATTGGGAGAAGCTGAGGGCTTAGAGAACATCATTAAGGTCTTAGTGCTACTGCTGGCTCTAGTTAGGATGGGAGGGGAGAGGGAGGAGGGTGGGGAGAGGGAGGAGGGTGGGGAGAGAGAGGAGGGTGGGGAGAGGGAGGAGAGTGAGGAGAGAGAGGAGGGTGGGGAGAGGTAGGAGGGTGGAGGGTGGGGATAGGGATAGAGAGGAGGGTGGGGAGAGGGAGAAAGGTGGGGAGAGGGAGGAGGGTGTGGGGGACAGAAAAGAGGTGAGAGGGTGAGGAAGGAGAGAGAGAAAGAAGCAAAGAGTGCGAGAGAGAGGAGGTGGGAGAAGGGAGGGAGAGGGGGGAACTAAAAAATGATTGTGCACAACTATCAAATGTTAGTATTGCTTTAAATCAACTGTGTGTGTGTTTCTGAGTGTGTGTGTCTGAATGTGTGTGTACCTGAGTGCATGTGTGTGTGAATGTCTGTATGGCCGTGTGTGTGTGTGTGCGTGATGATATAGACCTACCTCACTGTCTCCCTGTTGTCCCGGGTCATGGCCCAAAGAAAAAATCTACTAGTCTGAAAAGTCCCCTAATAGCTTAAAGCTGTTGATACTTTGACTTCAGAGAAACACATATACACACACACACATTCCTCCCATCTGTGTGGTAGGAGTGTGTGTTATTGCTATTAGTGTAATTGTGGGCTGGGAGTAGCGCAAGCTGCCAGAGAGTGTGTGCGTCAGGGTGGGCAGACTGGGGGGATCAGGAGCGACAAGGAGCTAGTTAGCTCCTGGACTGGTTAGAGTGGGCTATGATGGGCTAGGACTGGTTAGTGGGGGCTATGATGGGCTAGGACTGGTTAGTGGGCGCAAGGGGATCGTCCAGGGCTGTCTAGGGTTAGGGAACGGGTGCCAGTACTGGTTGTGACAAGTTAAGACTAGTTACAGGTGGTTAGAACAGGGTAGGACTATCTAGGTTAGGATGGACTAAACAGTTAGGTAGTCAAACAGACGGGCATTTAGACAGACAGGCAGTTAGACAGACAGACAGGCAGTTAGACCGGTGATTTAGGAGAGGGTTACCTGGATACCAGCTCCTTGGGCCCCCAAGGAAATGGAGCTTGTAGACACACAAACACATACACACACATACTAAATGCACGAACAGACATACACGCAGTCCGTCTGCCTTTAAGTTTTTAATAAAGTTGTTTTTATGGCATGCTGGCCGGCCCTACCGCCAAGTGACTCTATTGGAGGAGACAGCCGGCCAATCCAAGGCCATGGTGAGTTTATAGATCTGTCTGACTAATCGAGCCAGTGGTTAAATACCAAATCACACACACATACACACATACACACACAATCACCCAGACACACACAGAGACACACACACAATCACACAAAGAAAACTGAGATAACTCAATATTCAAATGTTTTTTCTAAATTTAAACACAGTGCTGTCACACATGATGGATTAGGATAGATTAGGCCACATTACACACTGTCTGACCAGCATCGTCTATGTAATACTGTCACTCAATTTGTGGTCACAATCTGAGTCAATCAGTTTTCAGTCAGTCTGTCTGTCTGTCTGTGTGTGTGTGTGACAGTATATGACAGTGGTGAACATGTGTAAGGTGTGACACACAACAAGGACAGCAGAAAGTGCGTTTGACCATGCCCAACGCATGCAGCTGTTTACTACATGTTGTGATACATTAAGGTGATGAGAGTTACATGAATCGGGATGTCATGGATAGTTGTGGACGTGTGAGGTAGGTGGTTTGTGTCTGAGGACTGGGCTGGTGTTTCCTACCGCTGATACTGTAGCTGGAGTACAAGGAACTGGCTCGAGTTTTCTGTCTTTTATTTGTCTTTCTCTCTCTCCTTCTCATCCTGTCTCTCATTGACTTTCTCTTACTTTCTCTTCCCCTCTCTTTCCCTCCCCCTCTCTCTCTCTCTCTCTCTCCCACCCTCTCTCTTTATCTACATCCATCTCTCTTTCTCCTTCTCTCTCTGTCTGTCTGTCTGTCTCTCTCTCTCTCTCTCTCTCTCTCTCTCTCTCTCTCCTCTCTCTCTCTCTCTCTCTCTCTCTCTCTCTCTCTCTCTTCTCTCTCTCTCTCTCTCTCTCCTCTCTCTCTTTCTCTGTCTCTCTTCCTCTCTCTCTCTGTCTCTCTTCCTCTCTCTGCCTCTCTCTTTCTCTCTCAGTGCTATGCAGCAGTTGGTTTTCATTGTTTCCAGTCCTTGGGAAAAGGGTGATTTTTAGAGCAAATTATATGGGTGCATTCCAGCCCATATATATGTCAGACATTTCATCAGCAGAGCACTTACAGGGGAAGGTGTGTGTGTGTGTGTGCGTGTGTGTGTGTGTGTGCGTGTGTGATGTCCGTTCACTCTGAACCAGAAGACCACTCTTTCACTGTGGGGTGCTCACCGCTCGCTTTAATCTGAGAGGGTGTTTCTTTATGGCTTAATGTGTGTGTGTGAGTATATGTGTGTGTGTGTAGGTGGGGTTGGGGCGGGGGGTGTAAGTCCATTTATTCATGTTCTTTTCCCAGAGCATCTGAAGATAAATAGGACTGTGTGTGTGCTTGTGTGTGTGTGTGTGTGTGTGTGTGTGTGTGTGGAGGAGTTAATCTTGCAGTAGGAGTGTGTCATGTGGGAGGCTGAGAAGCTGGGGATGTTGACTAGAGGTGCTGATTTATCCAGGAACAGCACAGGTCACACACACACACTCACACAAACACACACACTCACGCAAACACACTCACTCACATACACACACTCACACAATCACAGCCCTCCCCCACCTCTTTTTCTGAGGAAGACATATTTGGTGTGGAGGAAGTCAGTTTATTGGTTGGTGAAACCTGTGAGATCCAGCTGTTTCCCGTACTCTGTTTGTGCATTCACACCCATTTGCAGTACACACACACACACACCTACATCAGTATTTTGACTGACTGTGTGTGTGTGAGTGTGTTTGAGGGTTAGCAAGAATGGGGTGTTTGCATGAACAACTTGGTGACGATGTAATTGTGACGTCATGGCAACACACCCTATACATGAAAGCAAGTGATTGTGTCAGAATGAAAAAAGCCCAGAGGGAGGTAGAGATAGAGGGATGGAGAGAAGAGAGGAGAGCTGTTTTTAGACTTGGTTGTAGAAGCCTTATCATTGGACAAACAGGTCTGGAGCACATGATAAAACCCTGCTATCTGATAGGCTGAGAGGACTCAGAGTTTCCACTGGTAACCATGGTTACATCAGTGGAACAACATGCTGTCCAGTGGAAACTAAACTACAACATATTTCGTTCACTAAACTACTAAACGTCCTGTTCACTTAACTACTAGATACCTTTTTTCACTCACACACACAGAAAAACACACACATCTGCAGCCGAAATGCAACACAATCTGAATGCATCTGTCTCCACTGTTGCTGTAGTAACCATTCCCATAGGAGCAAAGCAAGACAGGTGTACGACAACAGCAACAACATGACCACCAGCTGACTGGGAGTGATCAAATCTGCTGACCTCAGACCTTCTCTGTCTTATCTACCTCTACACTTTCTCTCTTTCTCTCGCTCTCTAATGTATCAGTGTATCTGATCACCCTGGGGCCTCTGACTGAGATCATGACCCAACCAGGACAACTAAACCTGATTATAACAGGAGTCTGGGATCACATCAAGCATAGAGCTCTAGAGAGAGAGCGAGAGAGAGAGGAGAGAGAGAGAGAGAGAGCGAGAGAGAGAGAGAGAGAGAGAGCGAGAGAGGGAGAGAGAGAGAGAAGACGGGAGAGAGGGGGAGAGAGAGGAGCGAGAGAGTGAAACGAGAGAGGGGGAGGGAGAGGGAGCAGGGAGGAGACGAGAGGGAAAGGGAAAAGAGAGGAGAGAGAGAGAGAGAGAGAGAGAGAGAGAGAGAGAGAGAGAGAGAGGGAGAGAGAGGGAGAGAGAGAGAGAGAGAGAGGAGGATAGAGAGAGAGCGAAGAGAGGGGAAGAGGGAGAGAGGAGAAGTCTCTCTATGCGATTCGTCTATCGCATCTCTCTCTATCTATCACTCTTCCCTCTCTCTGTCTCTATCTCTCTCTCGCTCTCTTCTCTCTCTCTCGCTCTCCTCTCTCTCTCTCTCACTCCCTCCCTTTCTCTTTCTTTCTTTCTTTCTTTCTTTCTTTGCCTGACCGACTTCTGTTATAGTCCCAGACCAGGCCAATATGAGAGCAGTCTGGTACATCCATGTATCTCACTGACCCCCTACACACACACACACACCACCACACACACACTCCCACACACATACACTCCCACACACATACACTCCCACATGTTACAACAGCACTTAGGATCCCTCATCCCCACACCATAACACTACATTCTTTATACTAGACAGAGGGAGAGAGAGAGGGAGGGAGGGAGGAGAGAAAGGATGGGGAGAGAGGGAGGGAGAGAAGATGGGGGAGAGAGTAGAAGCAGAGATAGAGAGCGAGGAAGGGAGGAAGGAGAAGAGGAGAGAGTTTAAAAGTGTGTCAGACAGAGCTTTTAAGAATATAAACAGTATTGGAGTCTGCTGGCAGAGAATCAGAGAGACTCAACTGTAGAATGGATGACTGCTCTCCTACTGACACACACTGCACACACACACTTCATACACATACCCACATGCATACACTATACAGCCACTTGAACAATACACACACACATAGAAACACACAGGAATATGCACATACGTACACACGCACACACACACTGTACTGGCTTTGTTATTGATTTATTAATAATACATAGAACCATAAATAAGGGCTCAGATATTGCATGGATAACTTGAAGTTATTGTAATATTGTGTATGTTGGTGTGTGTTTTTTCCCCTTATTTTCCACATAGGTAGTGATATCGGTGAATACTGGGCGGTTTATTTCTGACCACCAGAGAGACAAGCGCGTGTGTGTTGCTCCCTAAAATAGACTGTCAGGCTCCAGTCTATTACCCAGGAGGCAGTGTTTGACAGGCACAAGCCTAGGGTCAAGGGTCAGGAACTGTCTGACCCTTCTAAGTTCACCCCCCCCGACCCTGCTGATCCAGACCACACTCCCTCTAACCCCGCCTCTCACCCCCCAGACCCCCAGGGAACGCAACACAACAACCACCTCAGAATCATTCTAAAATCCATCTAGAATCACTACTGAATCATTCTACAATCCCTCTAGAATCACTACTGAATCATTCTACAATCCATCTAGAATCACTACTGAATCATTCTACAATCCCTCTTAAAAATAATGAATGGATCCCTAGAATGATTCCAAAATCACTGCAGACAGTCTCGGATCTATGAACATGGCGTAACCAGCAGGCTCGATCTGACCCCTGACCTCTAGGAGATAGCGGGGGTCACAGGAGAAGGGGCTGATGGGAAACCACAGGACTACAGGTGAAAGTGGTTTAACCTGTCATCACTGCACAGATCATCCTTCTCTCTTTTTCTTCTTCTTTCTTTCTTTCTTTCTGTATTTCATTCTTTTGGTCTGTGTCTTATTCTGTGTATTTCTGTGTGTTTAGGTTTGACACAGACTTGGGATTTTCATACGTCAGGTAAATAATATATCGTATGTAGAGAATGTGTATTCTGAAGCCTTGCGTGTGTGTATGTGTGTATATTTGTGTGCGTGTGTGTGTGTGTGTGTGTGTGTGTGTGTGTGTGTGTGTGAGAGCAGAGATCAGAGCATCTGTTCCACTCCACCAGTCTTTAGTACATCTCTACATAGCTCACATTCCTCCACACACTTAATGGAGCCTACTAAGGTGATGTGTGTGTGTGTGTGTGTGTGTGGGTGAATAGGTTGCTTTTATTGTAGCCAAGCTAAATGACTACTATAGATAATATGACTGCACCACACACACACAGACACACACACACACAAGCCCTCACTGGTCAGTGCTCTTTGAAGTAGTTGTGATTTAAGGTCCAGTGACCACTGAGCCCATAACGTCATTTATCTCCTATCGCAACCGCGCACACACACACACACACACACACACACACACACACACACACATACACACACACACACGTACACACACTAATGAATCTGGTGCTTCTTGAGACAGTAGACCCTCACCCCTACCTGACCATCTGGCCTGGAAACCCCTCCCCAATCTTTTTGCCCTACCTGCCCTGTCCCCCACCCCTGCCCTTCTGCCCCCCACCCCTGCCCTTCTGCCCCAAATGACTGACTTACTGGGTGAGAAGAACAGAATCACTTTCTTTTATCTGGTGGAATGCACGCACACACACACACACACACACACACACAAAGTTACCAACTTATAGAAGAACAATTCACCTTGACCTGGGAAACGCCCTGACCCCAGTTGTCATGGTGACGTTCTTAACAGCTTGTTAGTGGAATTGGTTGTAATGCTGTAAAAACACCAACTGTCACATGATCACAGGGACATCCGTGTCCATGGAAACACTTCCTGTCAGATGAAGGTTGACGTGGAAACAGGATGAACTCTTACTACTGTTTTCTTTAATTCCTGGTGGGAAACTGGTAGGGAGAGAGGGAGGGAGAGAGAGTGAGGAGGAGGAGGGGGGAGAGAGAGAGGGAGTTAGAGAGAGAGAGTGAGGAGGAGGAGGGGGGAGGAGAGAGAGAGGGAGTGAGAGAGAGCGAGAGAGGGAGGAAGGGAGAGAGAAGGAGGGAGGAAGAGAGCGAGAGAGAGGAGGGAGAGAAATGGTGGAGTAGAAGAGAGGTTGAGAGAGAGACAAGGAGAAAGAGGGAGAGAATAAGAAAGAGAGAAAATGAGGAAGGAGAGAGATTGAGGAAGGAGAGAGATTGAGGGAGAGGGATAGGAAAGAGAGAGATTGAGGGAGAGGGACAGGAAAGAGAGAGATTGAGGGAGAGGGACAGGAAAGAGAGAGGGAAAGAGAGGGATGTTGAAATAAAGAGATGGAGGACAGTCCCTCTACTCTCTGGTCAGTGGGTAGGTGGCCTTTGGCCTAGAGCTGGTTATAACTAAGTTAACAAACTCATACACACATACACAGACACATAAACACACACACACATGCTATAAGCTAATTCCCCCACAGGCTGCTGGTCACTCTCTGCCTAATGATGCCATTTAGAGGTGTCAGACTGGAGCCAGAGGGAATCTCACACACACACACAGTCACACACACAGTCACACACACACACAGTCACACACACAGTCACACACACAGTCACACACACACAGTCACACACACACAGTCACACACACACACACACACACACAGTCACACACACACTCCAGTCTAAACAACAATCTTCTCCTTTATCAAGTGCCTGGCAGGATAATAGAGCACAACAGGTCACATGATCACTAAAGACGGACGCCGATCATTTAGCCTGGCTCTCGGCGGGCGCCAACCATTACTTCCTGCCATGGTGTGTGCGTGTGTGCGTGTGTGTGAGTGTGATTAACCTTTGGTCCACCTTGAGAAAGCCATCAATTACAGATCAATTAACTCAAATTACCCTTAAAAGACATCAGAATTGTGTCGTTTTGGAGAATAGATATATGTTAATGTTACACCCCAATGTAACAATATGTATACATGTTACCCTTTAGTAGAGACATCCAGTCAGACTGGCAGCCAGCTAGCCAGCCAATCAGCCAGTCCTCCAGTCAGCCAGCTAGCCAGCCAGCCAGCCAGCCAGCCAGCCAGCTGGAGTATGTCAGGTCCTAACAGGACATTCCTTCTGTAGTAGTGTAACCTCTCCTCTCCTCCTGATAACACTGAACCCCTACTGGGACCACTACACACACACACACATACACACACTCAAACACACTGACACACACACACACACACACACACACACACACACACACACACACACACACACACACAGACAAACACACTGACACACACACACACACACACAAACAAACACACTGACACACACAGACACACACACACAGATATGAGATAGAGAGACTGTGTGTGTTATCTGGTCACATCCCAGGGCTTTTGGTGAGCAGTTTCACAGAAGGTTCTCATGGTCTCAATATCTGGTTTCAGCGGTCTCACTAGAGCCCTCCTCCTCTCCACTCCTCTTCTCTCATCCTCTCTCCTCTCTTCTCCTCTTCCAGTGCCACCATTATCCTTCAGCAGGAGTTCAAGGACTTGGCTCCTGCCTTCCGCATGTGTAGAGGGGAGGTTTGTGTGTGTGTGTGTCGGGGATAGAGGTGGAGGACCTGGGATGGTTTTTGGGGCTCACACATATGTAGTCCAGATGCCAGGGAAATGTGTGTGTGGGAGGAAGGGGAGGCAAAGGGGGTTGGGGGGGCGGGTGGAGGGGGGGGGCAATGCCATTTGACAAAAACATAAGGAGGTGCCGAGCGGGGGGGCATAGCCAACTCTCAAACTAGACTGTGTTCACTCTGGATTGTATTGTTGGACTGGGATAGACCTGGTTCTGACCAGGGTTAGTTTGTTTGATATAGACTTGGTTTGACTGGACTAAAACAGGGTAAAGTTGGTTAGACCAGGGTGGGACCTGGTTATAATGAGTTAGACCTGGTTTAGACTAGGTTAGACTGGGTTAGACTGGGTTAGAACCATATGAACAAGGTAAGATCAGAGTCAGACTCTAGGTCAAACCTAGAACTAAAACTACAGTGGGTTTAAGCTTGGTTAAAACCAGTTAGATTGAATTATACCTGGTTAGACCAAGGTTAGACAAAGTTAGCCCAGGTCAGATTAGGTTAGACTGAGTTAGATCTGGATAGATTGAATCAGACCAGTGTTGGGCAGGATTAGATAGCAGGGTGTTTATCTTAACTGTGGGCTTAGAGGGAGCTACACTAATGCAGGGAAACTGGGCAGAGAGTGAATCACCTGACCGGAGTACACACACTCACACACACACACACACACACACACTCACACACACCCTGGCTCCCTGCCCTTGTCCATATTAGAGCATCATATCTGCGGACCAGCTCAGTGTTCCTCTGAACAGCCTGTAACACAGAAACAGTCCCCTCTCTGGCCTGTAACAAACAGAATTAGTGAAAAAATCCCTGAGCTTAACACATACTCCAGGGGTTAGGTGATGTCCTGTTAGAGGATGAACCAAACCCTCCATTACAACTGTGTGGTAGTTGACACACACACACACACACACACACACATGCACCCCTCATAACACACACGCACCCGTCCATACACGCAAACATCTCACACTGACAAACACACACTCACACACAGCCCCCTATACACACATGCACATTGTTTGCACACACACTGCAGCCCCCCATGTACACACACACACACATTATCAACGTCAGCTGTTTAAATCAAGCTGTTAGAGAAGGTAGAGTGTCTGTTTCTTGTCTCGGTGAATCAGAGTCAGCTCAGTAACATGTAACTCAATAGAGCTGCTCATATGTCATCTGGATAAGAAGGTTAGCTGACCAGTAATCTCTGCTCTGGGAACTACATCCCCCAGCAGCCACCAGGGCAACCAGGAACCAGGAACACACATTGCAGCCAAATCTGGTTAACTCTTCACTGCCCCCAGGCCAGGCCAAAGGCTGGGCAGCAGACAGGGTTGAGTGTGTGTGTGTGTGTTGTGTGTGCATGGGCAGGAGGGGGTTAACTAAGTTAGTGTAGGGACAGTCAAGGGTCTGGCTTGTGTCACAGTGATGTCTGGTTCGACAGGGACAACCATGACGTTTCCCTGAGTTGGCCATCAAGAACACACACACCAACCTGGAGTATACATCACTGCTGCTCACCACCCCCCCCCCATCTCTCTTTCTCTCTCTCTCTCTCTCTCTCTCTCTCTCTCTCTGGCTTTCTCTCTCTCATTGTCTATCTGTCTTACCCTCTCTCTCTGTAAATGTGTGCATGTTTGTGTGTGAGTGTGTCTTTGTGTGTGTGTGTGTGTGTGTGTGTCAGGCAGAGTGATGGTGTCAGGCCAGAGCAGTATTCTGATCTAATTAGCAGCAGAGGCAATCAGTTCTGATTTACAGTTTCCTGCCCTCTTCCTCTCACCCCTCCGCTCCCCTCCTCACCCCACTACTCCCCTACTCCCCTCCTCACCCCTTTTTCCCTCACCCCCCTTACCCCCTGCCACACCAGACCCTCAAATACTGTACACAACACACACACATACACACACGCACACTATCACACAAACACACACACATACACACTATCACACAAACACAATGGACACAAATGCATGCACACACAAACACACTCTGACATGACACACACACCCTTCCCTATCAGCAGTGTTCTGTGTTCGGGCGGTCAGTTCTGACTGTAATTATCTTCCACAGCCAATCACACGCATCCTTCTGGCTCCACTGGCTGTGTGTGTGTGTGTGTGTGTGTGTGTGTGTGTGGCATGCATGTGTGTGTGTGTGCGTGTACGTGTGTGTGTGTAAGACAGCATACATATGATATGGCACGTTCTCTCACGTTTAAGGGGAAAATGGTTGATTTCCGAGCGGGCAGGGGCAGGGCAGCACAATGGGGTCCTTTCAGCTCCGCCACCCACGTCTGGACATGAAAGCTGGAGGTCGGGTAACCCTGGCAACCCCGGGCATGAGGACACACTGCTGCTAATGTCTACTGACTGGTAGAGAGAGAGAGAAAGAGAGAGACAGAGAGAGAGATAGAGAGTGTGTGTGTGTGTCTGTGTGTGTGTGTGTGTGTGTGTGTGTGCGAGTGTGTGTGCGACCATGCTAGGATAGGCTTGGGTATTGATGTCTCAATGAGATAGCATTTATCTCAATTGCACCAGGCTAACAAGATAGCTGTTATCATGGCTCTATAAGGCTAACAAGATGTTGGTGTGTGTGTTTGTGTGTGTGGTCAGGAACAGGAACAAGTCCAGCTGTGCCCCTCAGGGTCCAAGTAGCCCTCCCAACTGTCAGCCTTGTTAATGGGTGTGTTTGTGTGTATGTGCACGTGTGTGAGTGTGTGTGTGTGTGTTTGTGTGCGTGTGCACATCCGTGCACGTGTGTTAACCAGCTGGCTAGCAGGTCAGTAGTCATGGTGATTTAGGAGGCGTGACATCAAGGGATCTAATCCCATTAGCCCCGCCCTGGCCAGACAAACCTTGCCATGGTGACCGATCAAAGCATGGGGGGTCACCATAACGATATGGACGACTCTGGGATGTCCAGGAGATCACAGAGACGAGATAAGAGAGAGGGATGAAGAAAGGAGATAGGAGAGGGAGAAGGGTGGATGTGATTAGTGAAAGAGATAAGAGAAAGACCAGTACTTCTAGCTCCAAACCTCACTGGAAATGGTGCTGTGTGAGTGTATGTCTGATGTGTAGGATTATAGAGATTTACCAGAATACCTGGAACCTTAAACATGTCAACACACTAATGTTAGCAAGCTATGATCACACACACACTCACACACCAACCCTAACTACACACACTACCTCTAACCTAAACTACACACTAGCTCACTAGCTCCTATCACTCTAGTGTTGTCTTTATCTCTTTCACTCTCGCTTGTCAGTGAAAATAATGTAGTTATTTATAATTTGTCACACACCTCATGTGTGTGTTTGTGTGTGTGTGAGGGGGGGGGGTTGGTGACACAACATGGTAACAGAACACCAAAGAGCTCTCTAAATACCTGTCTACACACACCACACATATGCACACACACAACAAAATACCCCTCAAACACACACATGCCTGTCTACAAGTCTTCGTCCTTTCTGGTGTTGCTGTGACAACCTGACATCACCCTCTCCACTCTGTCACTCCCAGGTTGAGAGAGGTGTCTGCTACTCACTGGTGTTTGAGTGTGTGTGTTTGAGACAGAGAGAGAGAGAGACAGATCGAGAGAAAGAGAGAGAGAGACAGACAGACAGACAGACAGACACAGAGGGAGAAAGGGGGAAAGAGAGAGAGACAGAGAGAGAGAGACAGAGAGAGAGAGAGAGAGAGAGCAGAGAGAGAGAGAGAGAGAGAGATGAGAGAGAGAGAGAGAGAGAGAGAGAGAGAGAGAGAGAGAGAGAGAGGAGAGAGAGAGAGAGAGGAGAGAGGAGAGAGAGAGAGATCAGAGAGAGAGAGATCAGAGAGAGAGAGACAGACAGACTGACAGACAGACACAGAGAGAGAAAGGGGGAGAGAGAGAGAGAGAGAGAGAAAGGGGGAGAGAGAGAGAGAGATCTCTCAGAGGGATGGGGGAACCTCAACAAGTCTAGTACTGGGACTGCCTACAAACATGGGGGATACTTTGATGGAGGAAAAGATGAGGAATAGCTCTATAGATAAATGAAGAGAGAGGGATAGATAAAGGATGGAAAGACAAATGAGGTGCAGGTAGAGGGATGGGGGATTCAGAGGGAGCGATATAGTAAGGGATGGAGGATTAAAGGGAGAGATAGATGGTGGGATGGAGGCTGGGTTGTGGTGCTATTATACTGCGCTGCGAGTTACCATGGAGACTGTGTATCCTGGCACCTTGAGTGATGGGGAAGAGATAGAGATGCTCAGGGTCTCTCTTGTCTTTTAACACTCTGCTAGGCTTCTGTCACTTATGTCTGGAAGAGCTGGACTGGCCGTGGATGACTGAATGGGGCTGGTCGCCACCTAGCGACAGTGGAGGGGATTATCCACTGGCGAACTGGGGACATGAAGGGTGATTGTTTAGTGAGGATTTTTAAATATTTTTGTATAGATCACCAAGGAAAAGGTTAGTAGAAATGCTAAGTGAATGTTGATATTTTCCTCCCAACGGGAAATGTTAGAGATTGTCTGATTATAATTGGATGATGAATTGGATTCACGTGAGCGTGCTGAGACCATCAAGGACAACGACTCGATGAACAGAAACTCTGGACAGAAACGGCCAGAACCGCGTGCGGTCCGCCAGGGTGCTTGTGCTTATTGAGGATGGACCGAGTCCACGTCGCATGAGGCCAGGAAGAGTAGACACTTACACGCGCAGTTGGAGAGAACCTTGCATGCGCCATCCAAACAGGCCAAAATACGATCAGGAATTAATTAACTTAGAGGACGCCATCCCTCTGCTCTGGTTTGTGTCTCGCGCTCACGGTCGTGTACTATATCCCGGAGGCTACGGGGATGGGAAACTCGAGACCATTAAACCCGAGCCTTCATTTTCAAAATTGATTATCAAAGCCAAATTCAAATCTGCTTGCTCTTTTGAAATATGTACATTCCATTAATTAAATATTACACTAATGGCTTTGTGTAGCCTATATAAATATATACGGGTTTGATTGCTTGATTCTTTTAACTAGGACTTATGAAAATGAGATCAGGCGAGACGACAATAAATTATTTTTATATCAGAATACAACAGAATAAACACATATGTAGGCTTAATTTTAGATTATGGCTTCTTTCTTGGGCCGACGAATGGTAGCCTAAATAAAACAACTGTAGGCTAAAGGTATAGGCCTTTAAACTTTCACATGTAGCCTATTCATTCAGCAGACGCTTTTATCCAAAGCATCCTATTAAATAGGCCCAATAAAGCACCAGAAGTGCGTGTTAGGCTATATAACAATAACAAAACGTTCAGAACAAAATGTTCTTTCTATTTTCTACTAAACCTACCGTTTATTATGTTTTCTCGAGTGTAATTATATGGCCCACCTTTTCATTTCTACTTACTTTGTAAACAAAATAATATTATTGTGTGTGATTCAAAGCGAATTCAATCTGAAAACAAAACTCGTTTTGAAATGCTATAGGCTAAATGTTTCTGCAGGTCTTGAAATAGACCTAAGTAGCCTATGACGTCAGATAGTCAAAATATTATAGGCTACTGTTTATCATATTCTACTTTGGATTGCACAGTAATTTACTACTACTACTAATTCACAAGCAACACACACACAAACACACTCATGTACAGCTGCATGTGCAGACTTACAACCTCTATGAACAGTATCATCCTGGTAATGACCAATCCGGCACTAAATTCAATACGATACTTTTCTAATATGTGGACTCACTGGCGTCTGAGTCTCCTCAGTAAATGATGGCCTCGTGATTTTATAATATGTTTGTCTGTATGTTGTTTTGTAATCTATGGACCTAGTAAGGGTCCGAACTAAAGTTTATGATCATGATGATGACACGCTAGTCATTTCTTCCAAACAGAATGAACAAATCAGGCCAACTCATTATTGATAAACAGAAAACAGACTAAAAATGTGTTATTTTATCCTAGTAGACATAATTATGAATAGGGAGCTTTAAATATTGTAAACATATTCCTTGTTCATGCGCTTAGGCTACTACAAATATAAATATGTATAGCCTATATATATATATATTTATATAGACTATATTATTTTGTTGTAGGCTATACATATTTGGTCATTTCTTCATAACAGGTTTTCTCTTGCAATTCTTGCCATTTATGTTATTAATATCACCATTTAATCGAGTATATCGAAAGTATACACGTTAAAACAACTTTATTGTACAAGTATTATTTAGAGTCATGTAACTTGTCTACTGCTGCGCGATTGACCCGTGTATTCGGTAACCTAGTTTTATGCTGATGAAGAGATGCAGCCCGTGACTTTTTATCATGGACTTGTTTGATATTAATAAAAAATGCATCCATTCTGTTCTTCATTTAGCCTACAAACTGTCAGTTTTATGAATGTCCTCAGACTTGTTTTCTGAGATTGAAGCCTATAATAAAGAAGCCCAGGATTATAGGTCAACTTCGGACTTCATGGCTCTCAGCGTTTTTTATTTTTCGATTGAAGGCCCTGTCTTTCTCATTGCAGTCAACGGCTTCAAATTATGGGTTGAAATTATAAATATTTCCTCTACGTCATTTAGGTGGGAATATAGATGAATGTGTGTAAAATTAGTCATATTTTCCTCTCCAGAATCTCTAAGCGACGTGTTTCGAAACGTGATTATTTACCTCTGATTGAAATAATTATGATTGAACGAATCGATAAAGACATTTCAAATCAGCCCCAGAAAAACAAACACATAATTTAGACCTCATCATCAGGCTGGCGGTGTGTAGTAGCTTTGATGGCGCGCGGGTTACAAATGTGTGTGTTTTGTAATTAAGCGCGCGCTCACCTCTGCCTTCTATTAACGCAGCTCTCCGGTTTTACAACGTAGTAATGTGTGAAAACACGGACGGCCCGGTGGTGACCAGAGTCAATTAGACGAGGAGCAAATCACTCGGTCCTGCACCGATAAGGAGGAAATTACCCGTAATGGCACGATTAATCACGGAGCCGTTTATGTATTTCAGTAGCCAGACCCTGGGACGTATATCATTCCCGGTTCCCCGCGAACATGCATGGCGCTCTCATTGAAGTATTAAACAAGCAACACGTCCGCGGCTTATGTCGGTGTGTCGGCCAGACAACAAATCAGCTCAGGCCTTTATCTGAAATACGCGCTTAAATATTCCTCACAGGATTGAAAGTGTCCAGTAATTGTTTATTTACTTGGTTTTTCTGATGATGTTCTACAGCCCACTGAACACAATTATCCATGGGAGCCTTTTCAGTGTTTACATGTTTCCAAAAACCTACAATTGTCTCGCGTGCCTTCGTTTGTGTGTGTGTGTTTGTGTGTGTGTGTAGGCCTATATTCCAGCATGCTTGCGTTTGTGAGTGTGGAGTCAAGTGTGTATGCGTGCTGGTGGGTGTGTTTGGGAGTGTGGAGATTTGAGTGTGTGTGTTTGTATGGAGGTTAGAGTGGGGTTTCCACAGTCCCATGGCACTATAGACATAACACATCCCTCTGACCTGGTGACTGCACCCCCCTTTCCCCACACACACACACACCACACACACACACACACACACACACACACACACACACACACACACACACACACACACACACACACACACACCACACACACACACACCACACACACACACATACACACACACACCACACACACACACACCACACACACACACACTTGAAAAGGTAGTCCTGCCCTGCCCTGGTCTCTATGCTGCTCAGATCAAACAGTTTGACATGGGAAAAAGTCTGGTAAAGGAAGGGGCATGTGTGTATGTCTGCGGCAGAGTTGAGGGTGAGTTTGTGTGTTGGAGCGGCAGTGTGTATGCTTGTGTGTCGGGCGGCTGCAGAGTTTGTCAGTGTGGGTAGCTGTATGTGTGTGTGTGGGTTTGTTGGTGGAGAGAGGCTGTGTCTGATGTGTCTGTATGTTGGGAAGGGGGGCAGTATTTTAGCTATGGGCGTGTGTGTTAGGGCGGTTTTAGAGCAGGCAGAGAGGCAAGGGGTAGATCTAGAGGAGACAGGCCAGGAGCAGACAGAAAGGTCTAAAGCAGATAGACAGGTTTAAAGAGACAGGTCTAGAGAGACAGGTTTAGCCAACAGGCATAGTCTGGTACCGGTAGTGGTACTCACCAGTCTCTAGCGTTCAGTTCCCACAGAAGTCTACCCAGGGTTGGAGAGTAGAGACAGGAGAGAGACTCCAGAGTAGAGACAGGACTGTGGAGACAGGATAGTAGAGACATCAGACTAGAGACAGAGTATTCATGTGGAGGCAGGTGTTGCTGAAGGACCCTGGTATCCTGACACTTCCCCACAGCTGCTCCACATCTGGCAGAGTTGACGCACCCTCACTGACTCTACTGGAGGGGGTTTGGGGGGGTGGTGGGGGGACGACCTCATGGGGGCACCATGACTGTCTTTCTGGGGGGTGGGCAGGGGTGGGCTGGCAGGAGAGCGATCTGTTCTCCATGTTTTTATATTGGGTTTTTTTTTGCAGAGGAAACTCATGTGACCACGGGGGAGCCGCAAAATCTACACAGAAAGGCCAGGGGATGGCCCATCTGAGCACCGACAGTTGAACTGTTTCCAAAGTATGAATCGAACCCAAGACCTTTTTTCTATGAGGCGACAGTGGGGAGAGGAGGGTAAGGTTGGACAGAGGAAGCCAGTAGAGCAAGTGAGTGAGAGGAGAGAAGGGAAGGAGAGATGGATGAGGTGAAGAGAGGTGAGGAGAGAGATGAGAGAGGGAAGAGTGGACAGCAGTAAGGGTGCGGACAGGGACTGAAGCACGTCTACGTGTCAGAGGTGAGGTGGTTAGGAGGTGAGGTGGTTAGGATAGGTGGCACAAACCTGTGAGGTTATAGGTCTGAACATAGGCTGGAAGCTAGAATTGGTGGCCTTGAACGAAGGCTATAGGAGACTGGGAGGCAAGGATAGGAAGCATTGAACAATGACAAGGGGAATAGGATAGTAACACTGGAGCACAGGCTAGGAGTCGAGCATAGGTGGCACTAAACACAGGCTGAGAGGCTGTGGTAGACTGTAGCCTTGCCTCACTCCGAAGGCTGTACAGTGACCTCATTATCTGAGTATGGAGAGAGGCCCTGTTTGTGTGTGTGTTTGTGTGAAGGCTGCAGGAGTTGATCACAGATTTAGAATAGTTTGCCATTGTTAGCAACAGAGTAACAAATATAGCTCAATCACACGTGAAGAGGGCAGCAATTCAACATCATCTCATGTCCACACAGCGAATTTATAGAAGTCTGGACTGTTTATATTTGGGGTAGACATCTAAAATGGACATTGTTGCTTTGATTATTTGTCTGCATACTTTTCTCTTTTCGGAAATTAAATGGGCCTATCGTTCTCAAGACAGAGTAAACTAAATAGACAAAAGAAGAATTATTCAATGTACAAACGTCGCGCTATTGTTGCAAAACATTTTTTTCGCTGTATCACACACACATATTAGTTGTCATGCTATTTCGTCTAAGAAATTGTAAAACATCGATACAACAACGGAATATAGCTCGTGGAACAAATTTCTACGAATTACCTTCTGCAAATAGGCCCTATGCCTATTTTCTTTTTCAATTTACGTTGTGATTTTTTATTCAGTTTCAAAATGTGAGTAGGCCTACAGGCAATTTGTGTTTATAAATTATAAAGAAAGAAACATTAAAAATGATTGTTAAAAAGCCTATTTATATGCAGTCTGAATGTTCGCTTTTAGTAAGCCGCAAATAGGGCTATAGGCTACTTAACTGCAAATTTGTATAAAATTGTTCACACAGGCCTATATCAATTAGGATATAAAGGTTATATCAAGAGATTGGTTTTGAGGTAGGTCTGTCTAGATGAGGTTTGAGGTCGATTTAATCCTAGATTGCAGATGCTTGGGTACCGGAAACAATCACCCAAACGCGGCATTTCTACCGATGGCGTCTGGTTTATACCGGCTTTATGAAAGATGACACGACAGACAGACTGGACTGGCTTGGTCTATCACAGTCTGAGGAGTAGAAGCCATTTTCATGGTTAATGCTTCTCAAATTCAGATAGTCTAACTTTCGAATGATATTTATGCGCACAATAAACGGTTTTATTCTCTAAACGGTCAGCCTCACCTTCGACAATTTCCCCTTTCCTTTCGTAATAAAAACATTAAATAAAGCTCTAGGTCGGCCTTGGCGGGGTCCATGTGCGTGGGGGTGTCGCAAGAGATGTGCCGAGGTCGAGGATATAAACGTTATCGGCGTGCGTCTTAGATCAGGTTCTGTCCTGACAAGACCCGGGGATTCAAACATAAAAACAGTTTATCCAAAACAGTAATCAGGGCATGCCAAAGCTCTCTGCCAAACCACTCTCAAATGATGGACCAGTTGATTGTCACATTAATTAAGAACTATTTTCAGACTTCAAACCCAGCAGATATGGACAATAAAAACGTCAATATTCTTTAATCGTAAATGTTTTATAACGATGAAGAAAAAAAACGAACGAAGACCAAATATCCTATTACCTTTGAAGAGGTAAGCTATTTGGATTTTGGCTGGGGCCAGGGAGGTGCGGTTAGGGCTGGTCTCGAGAGCATCACCAACCTTTTGGCATCTGCTTGACATTTGGACCCGCGCGGGGGTGCCTCGCGTGAGTTACCCCAGTTAAGACGCCTAAGCAACCAACATTTTCAATATCCCGGGCTGGGGTGGTTATGGCGCTGCCATGGCCAAATAAAGAAATGAGACGCAAGCGGGGCAGTTAAATTGATTTTGGGTCATGATGTCAGGAATGATACTGGCGAGGGGCCGAGATTCCCACCGTGTTTCAGATTACCATAATGATTCCAGCATGAGACGGTTTGGAGATGATGGCCTGTTCACCGGAGAGGGTGCAGTCACCATTCACAGGCCCACTTCGTCCATTCCTTTATCCGGATCTGTTTTGTATTTTTCTTGACCTATTTGTTTTTATACATGCTACACTATTATTTCAGTAAAATTATGTTTTTATTATAATGTTTTAATAGACGAAATAATGTTGTCTCCAGTTGTATCGAAATAGACCAATATTATACTACTCGATCAGATTATCCTATAGTTAGATATTTATGAGCTAGGTTATATTCATTTTTCGAGAGGGTTTGAAAAATATAAGCCATATAGCCTACCTATTTTAAAATGGTCATTGTAGATTGTTTATCCAAATAATTGCAATACATTAGGTAGGCCATAGTTTAATGTACTTTTTAATTGTAACCTACAGTAATAATGATTATGATTATGATGTTTTGTTGTCTTGGCAATTTATTACCCTTATAGCGTGTTTAAAATCTGTGTCCAGAGTTCTCCCGCACTCACCCGTGGCCAGCACGGGGAGGCTGGCGTCTCCGTGGCTATACCCGCCCCGCAGGTCACCATGTTGACAAACTGCAGAATGTGGCAGAACGTAAGGACGTCATCAATCATGTCAAATTATGGCCGGCCCCGGTGTCAGCCACAACGAACCAAATGCCGTTACCTGGATAAACACGCGCAACTGATGGAAACGCAGGGCTGTTCATTAGTGGCGGGAAACGGCCTCTGCTGATGGACGAACATCAGCAGAGCACTCAGAAAATTATGAACTGATGTGTGGTTTGATTATCAAAATATGTGGTCTAATAGGCCTAGCAGAAGGTCAGGTTTGAGCGTGGTGACCGAGGCCTTCCGTGTGCGCTATGGAATTGCGCGTGACGTGATGTGTGTTACTAAAGTGGGCCATGGTCTCATAATGTTGGCCTGATGTTGTTCCATCAAAGTATAGTTCCAAACCTCTGCTTTTTAAAATCTGGTCTCCCTTTGGTCTTTTGTAATAGTGAAGCTTCCTGCTCCTCTCTCTCTCTCTCTCTCTCTCCTTCTCGCTCTCTCTCCCTCGGTTTCTCAGCCCAGCATGTGTGTTTATGTGCTTGTATGTGCATGTCCGTGTGTTCTTCTTGTGTGTGTGATATCCTTGACAGCCTCTCTGATGCTCTCTCTTTTCATTTTCAGCACATAAAACACATGCAGTCAGGGTCAGAGGTCATGTTGTGTCTGAAGAACATTCACCTCCCTCCCCTCCTCTTTCCTCTCCCCTGCTCCTTTCTCCTTTCAAAAAAAGTCCCAGGAGGAGACTACGAAAACCCGACTGTGAACGTCCCAATTCCAATCCTCTTACTCTTCATCCTTACATTCCTTCTTCTCTCCTTTTTCTTTCCCTCCTCACCTTAGCTCTCCTCCTGTCCCTCACTAGGAAACCATGGAGAGAGACCATGGAGAGAGACCATGAATAGAATAGAATATGCAGAGGGGCAGGGCCACAAACAGGGGGTTCTCCTCTGGTCAATACTCTGGGTTTCGGTAGACTGGCAAAGACCATGGAGAAGATCCTAACCACAGAGTCGAAGCATCAACCATGGTGGATACATCAGCAAAAAAAAAGCAGTAATCCAAATACCCTTTTTATTTGTTACTCATTTAGCAGACTCTATTACGTAAAGATAAATGTATATCCAGGTGCATTTGGACACTTTAACACAACTCTGTATGAAGGAAGGTCCTCTGTTACAGGCTACAGGATGCAGGGTTGTCCAGGGTTAGTTGGGGAGGAACAGACAGCAGACTTTAGATCAGTTTTTTCCAGGTTTATTTGTATACAATCTAGTTGTGGCAACTGAGCTATTGACATGGTTAACAAGATTTGGTTTTAGCTCATCTGTTTTAAATCAAACTAATAAAACATTGAGTATCCTACAAACAAACTTGTGGGGTAAACAAACACGTAAATCATGTGAATGAACAATTAATTGTTGTTAAACTAGACTTCATGACCATTTTATAAATATAAACAATAATATTAATAATCTCAGTTTAATTCATGTAGGTATCTGAGTCTGCCAGAAGGCATGTGCGTACATGTGCATCTACACACAGGTGTTCAGGATACCAAGATCCTACCAGTGCAACAAACAGTCTTACAGTGAGGGAGGGGGGGGGGAATACTTCTGTTATACAACTTCAAAGAAAAAGCATACACTTATAAATCTCTATCCTTAAATATATACATGATGTGCAAATAAAACCAAATCAGGGTTTGAATCATTGGAGACTGTCTTCTTTTCAGATCCCAGAGTCAGTTCTGCCTTCACGCCACACGCAAGACTGTTGGCACTCTGCCTAGCAACAACCAGACAGTGTAGCCTTGACAACGGACAGGACACACATACACAGTGGTTCAGCTTGATACTGCTTCTCCTCAGTCAGCTCAGGATGCAAACACACAAACGACAAACTAAACACCACTGGATTGAAAATATGACTTCTTTGGGGAAAAGGAAAAAAAAAGAAAGAAAACATTTACATTTTTTAATTTTCGGACCATATCCTGAATTAACTGAATGTGAAGTGATTCATCCCCTTGAGGTTGGTGTAGAACCAATCTGGGTCGATTACAATTTGCAGTCAAATATTTGACAGTGCACTTGATTGATCTTACCCTGCAATGGTCCACAACATACGTAACTGGGAGGCAAGTCAAACACACCTCTTGCTTTCAAATACTTCCACCTAACTGACCCAGGTGTGGTGTGGGACGGGACCAGCAGACAGGGAGGAGCTTCCTGTGGAGAGGGTAGGCGGTGGGAGGCTGGACAACCATAACAAAATCCTGAGTTAAAGTGCTCAGTTGTTGATCAATACCTCTTCTAGCCATGCTATCAGCATGCAGACAGAGACATGGATGGTGCCAGACAGTGCTGCTAGCTTGCCTAGCTGGGTCAAGGCTGCTAGCTTGCTAACCTAGCAGAGATAGTGGAGCAGCTGCTACAGTAGTTTGCCTAGCCAGAAGAGTGGAGGGGTTGCTAGCTAGCTTAGCCTGGACAGTGGAGAGGCTGTTAAAGTAGATAATCTAGCCAGGACAGTGGATAGGCTAATAGCTGCTAGCTAGCTTAGCCAGGAGAGTAGTGGAGAGGCCGACGGTTGACAGGTGTGGTGCGAGGACAGGCCCTTCTCTTGGTTAAGCTGGATGCTGTTGGTCATGTGGTTATGCTACTAGAGAGTGTCCATCCTGCTGCCAGCTTCTGAGTCCTCCTCCAATGGAAGACCATTGCTTGTGTCGCCTTGTCCCGACCTGCGCTACTATTGGTTAGAATCTTCAGGAACGGTTAGCCTTCAGTTCAATCCTACCAGTGTCAGTGCAGTCAAAGGTTCCTCCTATTGGACGGCTAAGTGACAGGGGAGGGGGGGGGGCGGTGCTAGACAGCCACATGGCCAACGAGATAGATGTTGTCGTAGAGATGGCCTACAAAGTCCTCACTGATGTTATGTGCCGCTCTGCGCGTATTCCTGATGAACTCCCTCTTAGACATCTTGTTCTTGACGTGGGGGCTGGTCAGGTCTATGGACAACAGGATGAGGGAGTAGCACAGCACGTACACGGCGTCTGGGGTGGAGGGATGAGAGAGATTTCCAAGTTAAAAGTTGGGCTTTGAGGAGGATTAGTAACAACTCAACAGACTCCAGTACTAAGCCTAGGGATTGGCTGAACATGGGCAGCCAGCAATGTTAAGCCCTGGTCAGTGCTGGCCTGGAACTACACATGACCTCCCTCAGAACTCCCAATTCCCTGCAGTACTTACCAGGGCTGAGGCCCAGGTCCCTGACCAGGCCGGGGTTGCAAGCGCAGAAGCGTTGGGAGAACTTGGTGATGAGGGTCTCCAGGTACTCTCCTCTCTCCTCGGGTGCGTGTATGTGTCGGAAGAACTCTCTCAACGCGTTGGGGAGGAACTGGTTACTGAAGTTATGGAGCTTCACCAGCTCATCCAACACATCTCTCCTGAAGGAGGACACACACACACACACATAATCAATCTCAGATACTTGTTCTCCAGTCTAGCAGCATATTTTACCACAGTAAACACCATCATCTTCATCACCACCACCACCATCATCTTCATACCTCTGGTCAAGGTAGAGGCGCAGCATCTTCCAGTTGAGTCTGCGAGTGTAGAAGATGAACTTGGCCAGCTCTGTGGGGTGGTCGGTCAGGATAGCTTTAGACATGAAGTAGTGGATGCCCTGTAAAGAGGAACACACACGCACATAAACACACACGCACATAAACACACACACACACACACACACACACACACACACACAGTTAAAGCCAGAGAGAGAGCAGGCCCACCCCTTGCAGAGCTATCGTGTTTCCGTTAAGTGGAAGGAGTGTAGTAGCAGTAATCCTGCATAGGAACACACTGGTAGCCCCTAGCCCTGACCCCTGACCCCTAACCCAAGACCTGTGTGTCTGGGGTGTGTGTGTGAGGAGAGAGAGAGAGAGAGAGAGAGAGAGAGCAAGCTACCTCCTGAGAGTC
Source organism: Mallotus villosus (assembly GCA_903064625.1). Lineage (NCBI taxonomy): Eukaryota > Metazoa > Chordata > Actinopteri > Osmeriformes > Salangidae > Mallotus > Mallotus villosus. The sequence goes on from CAEFZP010002987.1 coordinate 108,120, forward strand.
ATGGTTAAAGGTAAGTGTGTAGTGTGTGTGTGTGTATGTGTAGGCGCATGTATATGAGTGTGCTACCTCCTGAGAGTCATGGTTAAAGGTAAGTGTGTGTGTGTGTGTGTGTGTGCGCGTGTGTAAGTGTGTATGTGTAGGCGCATGTATGAGTGTGCTACCTTCTGAGGGTCGTGGTTGAAGGTAAGTGTGTGTGTGTGTGTAAGTGTGTAAGTGTGTATGTGTAGGCGCATGTATGAGTGTGCTACCTCCAGAGGGTCGTGGTTGAAGGTGAGGCTTCCCTCGTCTAGCTGCAGGAACAGTCTCCTGTAGGAGAAGCCAGCAGGCAGCCTTCTGTTGTAGATGGAACAGTGCCCCCAGGTGGACTTACACAGACTAGCAGGACAGAGACGTAAAGCGTTTAATGACTTGGTATACATAAACAAATCGATCGATAGGTTTGGTAGTGCTGTAGTAGTATTTGTTGAGGCACAGGCCTGGTAGTAAGTCAAAGTGAAATGCACTAAGTAGCGTAGCGTCATCAGGATAGTGAAACTCTTATGACCTCGCACGCCACATCTACACAGAACAACAACAAAAGAAAAAAATCACTATATGTAAGTAATCAGACGCACCCCTGCCACAGGTACTCGTCATGGCCCAGGCCCTGCCACACGCAGGAGGCCAGGCAGAGGTCAGTGGGGTTCAGGTATGACAGGATGGTGATGCCCAGCTCTGGGGGCAGCATCTCCAGGTCTATGAAGCTGCCATGCTCTCTGCCCCCCCGTCCCGCCCGTGCCCGTAGGAGGTGGTAGATATCTGGACCCTGGGGAGGGAATGGGTAGAGACAACCTCAGTTTGATAACAGTAGGTATGGGTGATAGTTGGGAGATGATGGGATGAACAGTACACAATGTGTTGGGTGGCTGAGATGTTATCATGTTGATATGATACACATGTATCTGTCAAACTGGAAGCAAAGTCCTGCATGTTGTGTATACGGGTTGGCGGTCTCCATGGAGACCAGGAGCGTCCATGCTGCTCTTGTACCTGGCAGTGAGGGCTTCGTCGAGATGGGTGGGGGGGCAGGGGGCCATCGGGGGAGTCAAGCATCGCTCCTTCTCCTCTGGAGCGGAAGAGATGCTCTGCATACTCCTCCTGCAGCTCCTGCTGCTCCCCGGGGGGGAGTCTCCACAGAGCCTGACCCATCTACACACACACACACACACACACACACACACAGTCACAATCACACACACCCATGAACCCACACAGAGATAGACTTATACCGTACTAACACTGAGGCATGTGCTCTGAGGTCAACTTAGCAGGGGAATCCCCTGAATCAGTGCTGACCTAGAGCAGCCAATGATTATGTCCTCTGTCGGGAGTTCTTCCTGATTGTTAACCAATAGCGTGATTGTGATGGCAGCTGATGCTATCTGGGGCTTGACAGGCAGAGCCAACCTGCTGAGTCACATGCACTGTGACAACTCACAGCATACACACAACACTGGGTTCCTAACTGGTCAGTCTTGGGGTTTGAGGCCCGCTATATTACCAAACTCTGAACTTTATACGTAGAGAGAGTTTGTGTCTGTAAGTGGGGGGTTCCATGTCCTACAAAAGCTAATATCCTGCTGATCTGGTCAAATCAGATTTTGCTGGATGCACCTGCTCATTGTTCAAAGCAAGGTGTTTTATTTTTACTGAACCCGACACTAACCCTCCACCCCCAACCCTAAGTCTACAGACCATACCAGCTCTACAACATTCCTCTGAATAAACTGCAGCCGATGCACACTCTCTTGCAGCTAACAACTAAGGGTTGTGTGTTGCCCTACAGTGGAATGCATGGAATCATAACTAGCTAGATAAGCACAACTTTAAACTGATTGACAAAGTAAGGACGCAGAAGGCTATGCTAGCTGACTCCACAGAGAGACTGCCTGACATCAACACTATCTTCTCTGAGACTGAATATGCCCAGCCAGGCAGAGTACTAATGCGTTCTCCGCGAACATCAGAGGACGTTTGTGCAACAGGATCAACTGTCATGAGATCCATGATATTATAGCACACGTCAACAAACGTCAACATTAACTTATGTTCAATAGTGATAATTTACATATCAAGCTCGGTTGAACTGAACTCCTCTCCTTTCGTCAGCTCCATTGGTCTAAATCCGTGTTAGGGCTATTCATGCAGAACGGCCATTGGTTGAAGTTGTTGTCATTCACAAACTATTGTTTTCATTGCTTACGATAGATTCCTTGATCCACATATTGACCCTACCTGAGTTTGACGGAATGATTCGACCGCCGCCGCGACTTGCGCCGTGGTTAGAACGTCAACAGCTTCTGTTGGAATAAATGCGCTCGTTCTATCTGTTGCCAGAAACTCTCATCTCCCTTGAAATCGCACCGAAATATGATATAGTCCCGCTGTCCATGAGAAAAACTCCTCTCAGTCAAACACACAACACAGCTAATCCTCCCATCACTCAGCCAGTTAACTCCCTCCTCCTTTCTACTCTCACCCGCACTCCCTGCTGTTCAGTTTGACGTGTGTTGTTATTGAATCAAGTAACTCCGTCGGTAAAAAATGAATAGCACATACGACACAAATAAATATAGTTATCCTAATGCCAGATACTGAATATCCATCAGTTTATCTAATTACGATTTATTTGAGTATATTTATTTGTGAAATATGCCAGCTACATTTACGATTTAATATTGTAGTATGAGAAGACACCATTTAAATTAGATTGAATGTACGTATCTCAATACAAGTATGTGTTCTTGTGACTACATGCCATGGCAACCAATCGCGGCGACGTCTGTTCTTTACCCGGCAAAAACAAAACGACACACTGAAAACCCAGGAAGTATGTCTGTGTCTAAATAGCTAGGTTGCTAACGTAACACTCACCCGTCTTACAGTAGAGTAGTAGACCGTGTAATTATTCAGAAAAATGTCAGTGTTGCTATAAAAGGGGTACAATGGTGTCTACCGGAGATCTGAAAGGATGTCTTCGTAAACTAGATAGTCAGTTGCGAGTCGTGAAGTATCCACGGGACGTGGACCACAACGGGGTAAGTAGCTAACCTGACGTTACGTTAGTAGGCTAGACTAGCCATGTCGGTCAGACCGACATGTTATACGCAATTAACAACCATTGGGAACTTTAGCTAGCAGCACTGGTCCCGCGAAATGTTAAACATCAAACTGATCTGATTGCTCAGGTTGGCGAATGGAGACGCGTCATCTTGTCTGCCCATACTGAGCTACGTGTTCACCTCATTCTCACCGCTTCTGGTCGAACAGCTCGTGGGGTTAGGGGTCGAACTGACCGGGAAGAGCGACCTGCGGTTTACAGAGACCGTCTACAAGGTACACGCACCACCTGTCTCACACCCTACACTCAATTATAGACAATCTATAAGTTAAACACCACCTGTCTTCCTCCTGCATTGGGGGGGTGTTAGCGCAGCGTATGTTCATCTCCTCCTTGACACATGTGGGTAGCAACATGTTTGTGATTGTAATTTAGATCAGGATATGCTAGCCTTTCGACAGCATCAGTATTGGAGCTAACAGACAGAGAGATTGTGTGCAGCTGGTCAACAGTCAGCCTGAAATGTCCTTGGCCTGCTCCTGTCTCTCCAAGCCTGACTGACACTGTTGTGAACAGAAGAACCTTACTTATGTGGCAACATAAAAACACACAGGTTCTAAGGGACTAGTTCCAATTATACCCTGCCTCCTGTCTCTAGGTGCTGAGGGACCAATTCCATTATAAACCAAGCCTGACTAAGCAGCAGTTTCTGGCATTTGGATTCTCTGAGAGGAAGGTGTGTTTGCTGTGTGATATCATCAGCCTCATCCTGCAGAGACACAGAGAGCTTCATAAGGCCAGCTCCAAGGTATGCCCTGGTCTTCTCAGGATCCTGTTATGTGTGGCGTTTGCATGTTGTATGTGTGTAACTTGTGTGTGTTTCAGCCCAAGAGCAGGCCAGCTTTCCAGACAGTGAGGCCCTTATCAATGGAAGGTGTTTCCAGACAGGCCTCTTCAACCAGGCCTACTGACTCGACAGTACGCCCTTCTCTCACAATCATACATAATCACACTCACCTCAGATGTGCACACTCACTTTACAAACACACAGACGAACAAACAAACCACCCTTACTCACACTCGCAAACACTCAGTCATTGGTTGTCTCTCTCTCAGCTGTCTTCTGATTGGCCACTGGTTCAGTGCCACATTGGAGGCGCCACCCTGACCCCCCACCCCCCTACCCTTAGATGAGCTGGATGAGGATGAGGATGAGGAACAGTTCTATAACACAGCTCCCAGAGACTGTCTTAGGGTGAGACCTAACACTGACTACACACACACACACACACACATATACACACATTACCTCCATCTGCTAAGTGTGTTTATCTGTTTAGGAGGAAGAGGGGAGGCTTGCAGCTGTGGAAGCCCAGCTGGGGCAGTGTCTGGCTGGGCTGGAAAGGCTGGCTGCTCTGGAGGCTCGTCTAGAACTCATGGAGAGACAGAGAGAGGAAAAGGAGAGAGAAAAGAAAGAGGAGGAGGGGAAGAGGGGAACCATCACTATTGACAGACAGAGCTGGATAAACCTGGAGAGCAGAGTTCTTCTGTTGGAGACGAAACTGGAGCTTGCTCTGGTAGGTGTGTGTGTGTGTGCGTGCGCGCTCCAAGTGCCTATGAGCCTATAGGCAGTGAGAAGTAAAGCAGGTGTTGAGCAGATTATGTCATCAAAGTTTCTTCCTCACTGTGTGTTGACTAGTTCCAGATGCCCTCTGGGATAGCTGGAAGGTATGGTGTCTGTCTTCTCTCCCCTCCTCATACATGATCTCTCTGATCCTCCAGAATGACTCCTCATTGGTCACTAGAGGAGAAAGTGATGCCATGGCATGTGCAGTGAGATCCGCATCCTCAGGTATGATTGAAACAGAACTTGACCTTACCAAGGACCAGACCCAAGTCCAGCACCAGACCCATGATCAAGTGATTAAGCCCAGCTCAGACCCTGAGCCCTCCCCCTGTTCTCCAGTACCACGGGCCAGCAGGAGAACCTCCAGGAGAGACTGGAGAGGATCAGAAACATGTAGGCACTCACACTCATTCAGGTTTATAGACAGAGGAGCCAAATGCTGCCGGTCTGACTGTTCTGTCTTTGCAGGATGAAAGATACATGCAGCCTGCTGAACATCGTGGAACCCTGTATGTAAACACCCAGGTTCCTGCTGAAAAACATGGAACCCTGTATGTAAACACCCAGGTTCCTGCTGAAGAACATGGAACCCCTTATGTAAACACCAGGTTCCTGCTGAACAACATGGAACCCCTTATGTAAACACCAGGTTCCTGCTGAAGAACATTGAACCCTGTATATAAACACCCAGGTTTCTGCTGAAGAACATGGAACCTCTTATGTAAACACCCAGGTTCCTGCTGAAGAACATGGAATCCTGTATGTAAACACCAGGTTCCTGCTGAAGAACATGGAATCCTGTGTGCATAAACACACAAATTCCTGCTGAATATTGTGTAATCCTATAAATGAACACCCAGGTTCCAGACTGAAGAACATGCCTATGTGTACTCACCCCGATCCTCATCTGATCCATGAGACAGACGAGGAGGACTCACCAATGTGATGTCACATATTAACCACAGTCTTTGTTTTTAATGGAATTATGTAAATAATGGCTGAAAAATATCAAGCTTTAAAAGTATCAATACTAATCTGTGTCGTGTGTTTGACCAATAGGTGGTGCCAGTGCACCTCTGCTGCTCCTATTATGTTGTTTCCCCCTAGTGGACACTTCTGAGCACTGCGCAGGCCACACTGACGAACGATAACAATGTACTGTCTGTCTGCCAAGACGCTCTAACTTTATCTTTTTTTTTATCCTTCCTCCACTGAGCTAGCCTGTGATACTTCTAGCTGTGCTGCAACTGTTTCCAGATGTGTGTGTGTGCGCATTCAGATGTTTTAGCAGAGCAATAAAGTCTTTAATCTCCCCCAGCTCGCTGTCTTGTTTCACTTGGCGGAGTCCCCATTCAGGCTCTCTCTTTCTCTCGCTCGCTCTCTCTGTCTCTCATATATACATACACAACCAAAGCTGTGGGAACAAACATCTGTGGTTTAATGTGACCTAGCCTGTAGGTTTTAAACTTGAGTTTAGAATGATTTGTGAAATAATATAGTTTGAGGCATGGTTCTCTTTTCCCCATCTATGGCCAATATGCTGTGTGTGAGTGTGTGTAAGATGTCTTATCGTTTGAGTATAGATACCTCATAGTTTATTCATGTGTACACTTTCATACAGTACTGTAAACAATGTGTTGTGTGTTATGGATCCCCCCATAGAGTGCCCCAGACCTCACGAAGGCCAGATATCTGTCTCCAGCTGTTTAGTTAAAAGAAAATGTGGGCTGATCACAGTGTGAAAACGAATCCCAAAAACATCTGAAACTCGTGTTTGAGTGCAGATTGAGCCTTTTTTAAATGAGGTTTAAAGTAGTTGAAAAATTCCTTTCAGTTGTAGTGGACCAGTGTTGGGTATTGTAGTAATGCGTTACGGGGTAGTAAAGCGTCCAAAACAGTAATTATATTAGTTCCAAGTAACGTTGCGTTTCTGGAGCGCTCAGGCCGGAGAGGTCACCGTGGATACTAGAGGTCACCATGGATACTAGAGGTCACCGTGGATACTAAAGGTCACCGTGGATACTAAAGGTCACCGTGGATACTAGAGGTCACCGTGGATACTAGAGGTCACGTCGGATACATCCTCCATCCACAAAGGATGTGGGAGAAGAGAGGCATACTTTCCACAGCTGAGGTATTGTCATTATTTTGAGTAGGTTTCAGTCAAAGATGCAAAGAACATTGTCGTCCGTTGCAAACTTTGTTCAAGTAGCAAAACACTTTCAACCGCGAAAAAGACAACATCTAGGCCTAACTTGTTGAAGCATCTGATACGGCAGCACAGCAATGTCTGAAAAAAAGGTTTGAGAAGCTTCTGCAAATGAGATATAATCATTGTTTCACTTCTGAACATTAGGACCTTGCTTAATGTCAGTGCAAAGTTCTCAAGAAGGAGACAAGAAGAAGGCGGCTGAAGCCTATCTATGGGCGTGGAGGGAAGTATGGCTGTGCATCTATCTACATACCAATCTTTTCAACTAGCCACAACTTCCTGTTAGGTGTTCTGGGTCTGACTGGGGTGTGACACGCACATTCCGTTGGTCTGTAGACAGGCTGCTGAACTCTGTCACCATCTCTGCCACCTTGGAAGTGGGACACCTTGAAGTGGGACACACCCTGGTGACGCGTCAGTCCAGAAAGCATCGATTAACTCCATTGAGGTGTAAAATGTGAGCCGAGGGCAATATCACCAACATCACTCTACACTGAATTATTACCGGAAGTAACTCACTTCATGTTTTTGTAAATGTGTTCTAGAACAAACGACCACTTCTCTAATCTGTTGACACGAAAATGTCTCGTCAGTGTGTGGTCTTCCACGAAACATTGCTTTGAGATTTGAGGAAGTCAAGAAAAACTAATAATAGTAATTGAGCTTTATCAGCTCTGTGCATGTGTGACGGTATGTAACTGAGAGAGGGAGCACGCTCCGTCACAACCAGGTGTCGTTCGCCACTCACTGGGCTCAAACGCACGACCTCTGACTGGAGGTGGACTTTGCTCTCTCTCTCACACACAAACACACACACACTGTCCCAAGACCCAGTTGGCTCAGGTCCCACACACCCTGTGAGATCATGGCCGGTCAGAGTTGTTGATATTACTCTGCAGATAAAGCGGTTTGGACCCACACACACAAAGCCCTTATTTTCTGTCTGTTTCTGCCAAACATAAGTGTATGTACACAATTCCACAGCTGGATGCTAGGATATCATGTGCTTCCCCAACCCTGCCCCCTAAGATGATAAGATGTCAGCCTGTCAATCACATCCCAAAGAATGATGATGTCATCTGAGTTCTCAGCCACAATGCTGGGAAAGTTGACCACTATGCAGATATGGCACACTGATTGTCTGCATGTGTACATTCGTGACGCTGATCCTGTTCAGCCCATGGGGACTGCAGTGTGTGTGTGTGTGTGTGTGTGTGTGTGTGTGTGTGTGTGTAGTGAGAGGAGGGTGTGTTGACTAACTACCTCAGTGAATATTTACCTAACAGATTAAACTTCCATGACCTTCCGTCAGAAAACCTCAACAACAGCTCAACTCTTTCTGCCACACTGTGTGTGTGTGTGTGTGCGTGTGCGTGTGAATGTCTGAGCTCAGTTGTCAGTGTCGTGCTGGTAATGACATGGTTTTGCACTCTTGCTCTACTGTGTACTCAGCTATAATCAGTATCAAGAGGAAGAGACAAGCAGAAAGAGGGGGGTAGTGTGTGTCTGTGTCATAGTTTCATGTCACAAACCAGTCTAGTATCTGTCCTGTTGCAATATGCCACTTCCTCCTTCTTTTCCACAATCCCGTATTCTTTCTTCTCACTAAGCTGACACACACAAAAATGTTACCCACCTTGAGTACACACCTTCAGCTACTAGACACAAGAAAACACAGAGAAATGACAGTTCATGCTAGTTTATTTTTTGGACTAAAACAGAAGTATATATAATTACACATATATACAGGGGCAAACACTGCTTTAAAATATTTTTTAAAGAATTTCTGTACATTCTAAGATGTAAAAACTACAAACAACATGACAACCGGTAGAGCCAGAATATTGAAGGATTCAATCATTGCAGCCGTCTCCGTGTGAGTATGAAGGAACATTAAGCAATGCTGCGTGTGTGTGGTTGGTCCAAAAGCAAACTCTTCTTCATGGTTGATGTTCGTGCCATCCTGGTCTTCCTGCCTGTGTACTGACGCTGCAGTGTGTGCCCGGCAGCAGTTACCCAAGGGGCAGTCGTCTGGCGAGACGGGGGTGGGTGAGGGCATTCAGGCTGACAGGGGCTCGTAGGTGTGGTAGTGGATCCCTTTAGAACAGGTGATCTTCATCACTGCTCCGTTCAGCTGGCTGTCTTTGATCATCGTCATCATCCCCTCAGCCACCAGAGCTGGTCTGGAGGGGGTGGGAGGGAGGGTACATATGTTTATCGATAAGAATTAAAGTGATCACGGCGTCATTCGTTCACGCTCCAAACAAATACTCCACTCTCCTCTCCGCCCATTTCATGTTTTGTACTTACGTCAGGACTCCAAACTTGTGCATGCGGTGCTTGAAGTCATCCTTAAACTTGACAAACTTGCCCATGTTTTCCTCCAGTTCTACAGAGTGGAGCAGGGGTGTGTCCACGAAGGCAGGGCACAGAGTGTTGATCCTCACCCCATAGTCACCATGTTCTGAGGCGTCCTAACACACACACACACACACACACACACACAGAGGCATGTCCTGACATGTGTCTGTTATGATACTTGAAAGACGAGCATGCATGCGTGTGTGTGTGTGTGTCTCACCGCCATTGCTCTGGAGAAGCCTATGACTCCATGCTTGGTGGCTGTGTAAACAGGCTGGTGAGGGGAGTGAAAGAATGCTAGAGAGGGGGGGGCAACAAAAGGGGAGGGTTACTGGAGGTACATCTGTATAGAAACAGAGTTCATGTTTACCATGCCTTATCACAGCAGTGCACACACACACACCTTATCACAGCAGTGCACACTCACACACACACACACACACCTTATCACAGCAGTGCACACACACACACACACACCTTCTATCGTCTATCCTCTCTCTAGCCCTCTACCTGCCAGGGGAGTGTGTGTGAGAGAGAAAAGGTTAGAATAGAGAGAGTGTGTGTAAGAAGAGAAAATATGTTAGGAGATTGCCTTAACAGATCTGACAGCTGGTTTGATCACAGGAAATGTCAAGATCATTATAAATAAATGTCTGGTTAGCTGGCTGTATGCCTGTTGGTTCTTTCTAGGATTCATGTTGTCTCTGGCTAGAAGCAGCAGTGATCCTAAGAGGCTTTTCCAGACCTGCCAGCTAGTCAGCCAGCCTTGGAGAAGGTGTTTAGGACTATTGTCTGAAATGCTGAACAGGCCGCCAGCCTGTCTCAGTCCAACTCTATCACTTTAAATATTTACAGCTTAAGCTTCCTCAGAACCTTGGCTGAACTGGAGAGCTGGGAGATTTAAGGTAGAGTGTGTGTGTGTAGATTAGAGAATGTGTATGTTGCTGCCTGTTGTGTGTATGTGTGTGTGCGAATGTGTCCAGACACGTGGCTACCTGTTGTATGTGTGTGTGTGTGTGTCCAGACATGTTGCTCCATGTTTGCTCTAGATGGCCCCGGACTCTCAATGAGTCCGCTGCTGATATGGAAACACTCACCTATCTCTCTCTCCTTCACACTTTTATGCATGCACGCACGCATGCATGCACACTCACACACACACATACACACACACACACAAGTATGTTCCTATGTAGCCCAAGCCAAGCAGAGCCCTAGAGAACTACAGCTCAACCTTTGTAAGAGTTGAGAAGCAGGAGGGGTGGGCCAGGGGAAAGAGAGTGAACTGTCCCTTAGAAACTCTGGTGTTGCAAGAGCTGTTGTTACAAATATACTTCATCTCCTTCCCCGGAATGGGGGTGTGTATAAAGAGAGAGGGAGAGAGAAAAGTTGGGAGTTTGCTGTATAGGAGCTCATCTTAAACCGACAGTTGACACAAATACTCCCTTTCTACATTTGTGACTCGTGATACACTGGTACTCAGAGACCAGCTCAGGGTCTAGGAGAGACCAGCTCAGGGTCTAGGAGAGACCAGCTCAGGGCCCAGGAGAGACCAGTTCAGGGTCTAGGAAAGACCAGCTCAGGGTCCAGGAGAGACCTGTCCTACCTGCCATGGAAGACACGTTGATGACAACTCCGCCCTGTTTCCCGTGTTCTTTACTCATATGTTCCAGACCGAGGTAGGTTCCTTTAATCACTGACGTCTGGAGAGAGGAGCACACCACACACACACACACACACACATGGTAGGTGCTCTGGTAGAAAACATCTCCAGAGAGAAAGAGTGGTCTGTGGAACTAGAGCATGACCGCCTATCTGATCTGTGTGTTTGTGACTAGCAGTCATAGTCTAGTGCCACTGAGACTTGGGGGAGTTTATGTCCAAATCAACATGCAGACGTGTTACTGCAGGGCAGGCCAGTCTGAGTTCACCTGACTAGCAATCAATAGTTGGTTAGTTGGCACTCTGACATTTTAGGGGGGAAATATTTGTCCTTGTCTGCATGTTTTTTTCACGTGTAACACAGACATTTGAGTTCTCTGTATTGAACTACATTCTCTGCACAGAAATCCTCTGCTTAGTTTCACTTACCTGGTACCATGGTTACAAGAACATGAGGCAACTCATCGTAACTAGGATGGAACCCTGTGCAACTCATCGTAACTAGGATGGAACCCTGTGCAACTCATCGTAACTAGGATGGAACCCTGTGCAACTCATCGTAACTAGGATGGAACCCTGTGCAACTCATAACTAGGATGTGTAACTCACAAGGTTGACCTCAATGGTTTTCTCCCAGTTTTTCTCATTGTTGATGCCGGCGTTGTTGATTACGATGTCCAGACGACCAAACTGATCCACTGTGCTCTGAAACGCTTCTGAGGGAGGGAGGGCGGTTGTCAGTGGGCTCAATAGATACTACTAAATGGATCCCAATAAACAAATGTTTTTGGGGCACATATTATTCATGTATCTCCAATGATGGGGAGGAGAGGAGGAGGAGAAGGTTAGGACAGCACAGAGGCGTCAGGGAGGGACAGTGTTATGTTCTGTGTTGTCCAGTCCTGGTTTTTTGTCTGTCCAGTCTATGTTCCAGGTCACATACCCCAATACTCCGCTCCACATCTTCCAGTTCACCTCCCAACCAGACACACCTGTTACGCATCTACCGTTACCTGCACAGTTCATCTACCCTGGTTTTCCACAGACTCGTTGCCAGTTCAACGTTACTACTTGACTGTAGTTTGTAGTTGCCTTGCCACACCACTAACCTGTCCTTGCCACTAACCTGTCTTGCCATGCCATGCCACTAACCTGTCTTGCCTTGCCATGCCATGCCATGCCATGCCACTAACCTGTCTTGCTTTGTCTTGCCACTAACCTGTCTTGCCATGCCATTAACCTGTCTTGCCTTGCCATGCCACTAACCTGTCTTGCCATGCCACTAACCTGTCTTGCTTTGCCTTGCCATGCCACTAACCTGTCTTGCCATGCCACTAACCTGTCTTGCTTTGCCTTGCCATGCCACTAACCTGTCTTGCTTTGCCTTGCCACTAACCTGTCTTGTCTTGCTACTAACCTGTCTCTTTGTGCTACAGACACCACCATCTACCACCAACGGCTCCATCCTCACTTCCTCCTGCCTGCATTCCACGGACCTCACCATCATTTCCCTCTGTGTGGCTACAATAAACCTGGTTCATTCAGCATCTTAGTATTGCATTTGGGTTCACCTGTCAATTCCCGGGCAGCCGGAATCACAACAGACAGATGTGCGTGTTGGTGAACTTAAAAGATCATGTCAGGATTGACAGGAAAAACGCGACTCGGCTGCCAGCCTTACGAAACTGCATCCATATCATTATTAAGGTGACTAAGACGGTGTACACTTTGCGGGATGTTTTTTCAAAACCGGCAGAACAGTCTCAACCCAGACACGGTATAACTTGTATCTGTGTTCACCTGCCGTTACACAAACATTCCTCACAACAACCATCAATTACAGCTGCCCCTCCTTTTCTCCTCCCTCCCTGTATCACCTCTCTTGTAGGAGGACAGAGCAAGCAGGTGTCATACTGGATATTAATCCGTCTGACGAATGTGTCTGCTGGGTGAGCTAGCTACGTAGCCTACGCTAGCGTTGTACAGCTTGTAGGCTACTCGCTTGAGTAAACTTACAAAGGTCTGTTGGCCAGCTTTCTCAAGGTATGTGAGCTACCTACAGGGTAGTGGTGTCATATCGATGGAGTCCGTATTTAAATTAGCTGGCAATTTAACCACTTCTTTATCGGTGGTTCAAACTTCTACAGGTGTCCCACCTTCGCTCCAAGCTAGCGTTATGACCATAGTCCTACATGTTGCAAGTCGGGTCGTCAGTCTAAACTGCTAAAGGAATTTACTATCCATGCTAGCGCAGATGTAGGATTGGAAACATTCCTGTGCCGAGGCCTCGGGCGGTTTGGAATGCCTTTTAAAACAAACATATTCACTTTAAACTATATTAAAACGATACGTGTTAACGGCGGGTAGGTTGTTAAATTGAGAACACTTACCGAAATTTAAGCACGTACCGTCAAACTCTTTAGAAGTCTAGATCATGATATAGAAAACGGCACAATGCATGAAGGAATTGCTGTGCGGAAAGACAATATTATTTTAAACAAGCGATTTTTTCGCATCACCTCGAAGCGTAGCTGCGTTGGTCACGTCGCACTGGATGAAGCTGCAGTTACCGACTCCAAACTGCTCGTCCAGCTGTTTCTTACTCTTCTCTCCTACCTCTTGATTTAGATCCACTATGGAGACCTGTGGATACATAGACGCATGTCCAGTTAAATCATTTAAGTGGCAAATGTTGGAAAACACATTCCCAACAAGAATGATTTCTTCAGAGAAATCTTTTCTCGGTGACGCATCAAACGAAAGACGCGCGACACAAAGTGGTAAAACCCGTGAACCGGTGTGTGTTCGAACGACGTTCTAACCTTAGCCTCGTTTTTTAGCAATGACTCCACAACAGCACAACCGATGCCCTGCGCGCCGCCGGTGACCAGTGCCACTTTTCCGCGTAGCGCCATCCTGGATACGGTTGTTTTGCGGAACGTCGCGGCAGGACGGTACCTATGTATCCCTGGATTACCCGTCACGAGGGGGCGGCGTGTGGTGTATCTACTAAATAAACTCCCGCGGGTAATGGCAGCGTCTCGTCTTTCAAGTTGTCATACCTGCCCTCCCACAAAGAGAGAGAGAGAGAGACGGAGGGAGGGAGAGGGGGAGAAAAGTCGACTGATTTCTTCCTCCTGGTAGAGTGAAGTCTGCAGCCTATTAATCTACCAACCTACAATCACACACCACAGTCTGCAGTTTGGCAAAGAAAGCCTCACCCTCAATTTATGATTCAAACCTGCAATCTTTTGTAATCTGTAGGTCACCTGACAGGTGAAACAATGTACCTCTATTTAGGTCTGTTCCGTATTTGGGTCTGTGTGTTTATGTGGTTAATCACCATCTGCCCTCTTTCAACTTGTCTCTCCCTGTGTACGGTACAGCCGACAGGACCTGCGAGTGACTGTGTGTTCATGGGGTTGTGTGTGTTTTGAAGTGTGCTTGTGTGTTTCAATCAGCATTCAGTCACAGCAGATGAAAGTCAGCAGATCTGGACTGTGTTGGCGGTTAACTGTGTTGGTGGTTAACTGTGTTTACTAGCAGTGGAAGTGTCCTCTGCTGTACATTATTGACCAGTCAAAGCCTTTCCTCGACCTCCAGCAGTGGCTTTATTTCAGATATGAAAAGTATTTACAGATGTACACAAAGACAGCATGTGTTTTTACACGTATGTGTGTGTGCTGTCTCCTCCCAGTTTACAGCAGCACAACACAAACACGCTCAACACAGTCCCCCCCTCCCTTTCAAAAAAAGAATACATTAATATCATCATGCAGAACATTTAGTAACTTTTTTTTGTACAAAATAAATGATCTTGTCACATGTAATATAAATGTACAATAAATATACTTCCTGGTTTCCTACTGTGTGTATAATAGCGTCAAACACTGACGTGAAAAGGTGGGTATTCAAATCTGTAGACGTGGGGAAGCTCGTTAAGAAACATGTCGTGTCACATGTAAGAAAGCACGTTAAGTAATGTGTGTGCATGGGAACGTGTCCTGGTACCTGTCCTAGTACCTGGTACCTCTCCCCAGTAGCTGTCTGGGTACCTGGTACCTGGAACCTATCCAGGTTACCTGTCCTGGTCACATGTGACACAGTCAGAGTAGTAACATTGATTCTCACTGTCTTTTGAGTCTGGTCAGGGAGGAGAAGCTTCTGGAAACACAGGTCTGTCAGGCAGTGAGCTCTCTGTGGTGAAACTGGAGACCGTGTGTGTGAGTGAGTGTGACAGAACCCCTGATTAATACCCAGTATGTGATGCACACCTTTTTTTTCTTCACATTAGTTTTCTTCCAACCAAAGAAAACAATACTGTATGTAATATCACATATATATATATAAAAAATCATACTGTATGTAATATACCCTCTTTAAAAAATAATAATTATATAACCATCTTGAACAACTTAAATCATATTTTCAGTCAAGCAATGCATACAACTCTGTTATTTATAATAACTGAATGTCTGTAATCTCTCTCAGTAGCCTACATGAACTTTGTCCCCCTACCAAAGAACAGGTACCAGACCAGCCAGATATAAACCCTGTGGGAACACTGATCTATATGTCCATCGGGAGACCCCAGGTAAAACCTTTGTGGTGTGTGTGTGTGAGGTGGAGAGGGGGGATCTAACCTCATTGGAAGGAACAATGTCAGACTGGCAGTTGAGCTGTAAGACACAGTGTTACAAACAGTGTTTAGGAGGAGTGTGTGCATGCGTGTGTGTGAATGTGTGAGCGAGTGTGTGTGTGTGAGTGTGAGTGTGCTAATCAACGGTATCTTTGGGGTTGGTGGGGCTGGCTCGTCTCTGTTCCGTACTGTTTTCCGTTTGCATAGTGAGTGACCGTCTTATTGTATTTTTTCTGAGAAAGCCAGTGGCAGTGTTGAGAATCTGGACTGTCAGTTTGGTGGTGAAACAGACATCTCTATTCGATATTTGCAGAAACAAGTTAGATAGCTACTCAGCAATTTTTCTTGTTAGTTAAATGGTCACTCAGCTAGTTATCTATTGTAGCTGACGCTTAAAGAACTGTATGCTTGGGCAGTTAGTCAGCCAGTTAGTCCTTGCAGAGAAAATAAGTGTGTATGTTAGTATGTGGGCTGAAAAGTGAGTAGGAGGGCAGATGTGGGTCATGTGACTTTTTCAGATGGCTCTGTCTTTCGTTTCTCCCCCCAATGTCCTCCTCACCCTACCTAGATATAGTCTCCTAGTGTCTCTCATCTCCTCTTTCTTCTCCTTCCTCTTCCTCCCCCTTCCTCCTCTCTCTACCTCCCCATCCTCCCCCTCTCCTGCTGTTGTCTAGGGTTTGTTGAAGTCTTCGTGTCTCAGTATTTTGTAGAGGACCCAGTAGAAGATGTTGAAGAACAGGAAGGCCAGAGGGAATCCAGCTCTGGAGACAGTGTCGATCTTCTTGGCTCGGTCGATGAACAGCTTCCTCATCTCTTCGTGGGACTTGGACCCAGGGCCGGTCCCGCCCCCTCCTCCGGTTGCGGTAGGCCCCGCACCGGTTGCCGTGGGTCCCGCAGGGGTGGCGGCATTGTTAGAGGTCGTCTTGGCGATAGCGCCCTCTTTGCCGGGGGTTGCCATGGCAGTGAAGCTTAATCGACTCTCACGCACGTCCTCCTCCTGGACAGGAAACACACAGGTCAGAGGTCACGTGATACGTTCTGTCCCGCTCTCCTCTCTTCCCTCCCCCTTCCTACTTCTCCTCTCCAACCCTCACTTTCTCAGCTTGGGGAGTTCCAGAGAGGACAGGATGACCTGGCAACAGTTAAACACACGTCTCTCCCATCTTCTCCTCCAGTACCCTTTCAGCCAGAGTGCTTCTGCCTTCAGCCTGAATTTATTATATTTTGTATCTGTATGTGTGATGATTTTGAAAGGATAGGCACACATCGTTTCTGGGACTAAATGTTCTCAGCTTAGTAAACCTTAACATTCCCATAACAAAATGTCACTTCTCATCAGAACATTTGTAGAAACAATGAAACGTTAGTAGGCACAATGGGAGCAGAAAACTGGCTTGGATTGATTCCACTGATAAGATGTCTACAAGAGATACTAGTGCATCAGTTCCACATCGGAGATAGCAACAGTCTGGTATGAGTCCAGACCTGGCTGTGATCTCAGGAATATCAGGAGGGACAGTCGAGCAGAACAGAGAGAAGAACAAGATAGAGAAGAAAGAGTTTTGTTCTCTCGTTCCCAGAAATGCGCTTTAGTGTTTGCAGGACGGAATGTTGCAATGCTGTGTAATACAGGCATGCTGTGAAAGTAGGGCGGGAGAGGGAGGAGAGTGCAGGGAGAATAAGGGAAGATGGAAAGAAAGGAAAGGAGATAAAGGGTAGGAAACAATGTAGAGAGAGGAGGGTGAGGAGGAGAGGAAGGACAAACGGAAGAGCACGGAAGAGTTGTGAAATCGCTCAGGAGGAATGCCCCTTTTGGTCTGAGGAGACACAGGCAGAGAACTCAAAACTCAAACATTACAACTGGTCTATGAACACATATACAGCTGACCGCCTGCTCCAACACACACACACACAGACACACAGACACAAATAGTCTGACAGACAAACACAGTTTACCATCTGTCTTAATACACACACCACTTACCGTCTGGTTAAACACACATACACACACAAACACACTCCTTATCGTCTGGTCTAACAGATATACACACTCAAGTTGTTCTACTAGGGATCTGTAAGGGGTTCCATTCCTTTCAGGTCTAGGTTCTAGAGTGTTCCGTTCAGGTCTAGGTTCTAGAGTGTTCCAGTGTAGTTTACCCGGATGTAGGATGAACCATAGATGTTCCCCATAGAACCGTAGAGGGGTTCTGGGTTCCTCAGGCCATTAATACGACGGAGGGACTCGGCCAGCTCACAGGGGTCCACCGGACCTCCAGAACCTCCTCCACAACCCTCCGCTTCTCCCTCGCCCTACACCCAGCACGACCAGCAGGGGGCAGCACAGGCAGCATGCAGACACACATCCACACAGCACAGTAGAAGAAGAGGTGAGATGAGCAGACATGCAGACAGGTAGAGAGAGGTAGACGGACAGGCAGAGAGAAAGACAATCGATACGGACTGGACACACTGTTGAAGCAGAGACGTGATTGTTAAATAAGTAGATGAGGTCATAGATACGTTCATGCAAGTGACAGAGTTCATGCAGGGACACTGAGCTGGTCAGATAGGACCACTCCCCCCCCCTCCCTCCTTCCCACTCCCATGTCTGCTGCCTACAGTTCCAGTCTGTGGCCACAGGGTGGCAGTGTTGGTTTATGTCTGGAAGTCTGCCAGCCTGGGTGTAATTAGAGATCTTGGATTTAATCTGTCAAATCCCAATCACCAAAAACTTTTTAGAATCTCTAATCCTAATCCAGCCGTAAATCAGTCCAGTCAGTCCAGTCGGTCCAGTCAATCTAGTCAGTCCAGCCCCCCCCACAGATCTCAAATGTTCAATGTTTCGTACCTTAGTCTTCTTCCTCCTCCTCCGGAACCTCAGCAGCTCCTTGTGTTGCCGGGAGACGAAGTTGACGGCGGCATACTCCAGCAGAGCGGAAAAGACAAACAGGAGACACACGGCCATCCAGATATCTATAGCCTTCACATAGGACACCTAAAGACACACACACACACATTTATATTGGCAGTTTATCCCAAAGACAGTCGTCAGATATCTATAGCTTTCACATAGGACACCTGGACACACACACACACATTTACAGGTCATCACACAGACAGGCAGTCTATAGAGTGTGCTCAGGAACCCTTCAGCAACGTGTAAACAGATTATGTGTGATCTAGTGTGTGTTTCAGATTCAGACACACTGAGAATCACTCTCAGTGTCAGCTGTAATCTGGCAGAGTTCTACATGGAGTTACATAAGACAACGGAGACAGACCATGTGTCTGTCATGCGTGTGCACACACACACACATATACACACACACACACATATACACACACACACAGGGAAGGACTCTGGGGTGCCCATGTAAATGTCACTTTGTTGTTCTTCCACATGAACTAACAGCCACCCCACTCTCTCTATCTCTCTCTTACACACACACACACACACCCCCTCTCTCCCGCACACTCTCCTCCTCTATCCCTTCTGCATGACTGACAGGTCCAGGGCTGCGCGTGATTGGCTGACCTTGGGAAGGGAGGTCCTGGAGCCGGAGCTCTGTGTTGTCATGGTGAGCACAGTGGTGATGCCCAGGGCGACGCGGGCGGGCGCGGCGTCCATGTTGATCCAGAAGGAGACCCAGGAGAGGATGACGATGAGGAGGGAGGGGATGTACATCTGGATCAGGTAGTAGCCCATCTGACGCTCCAGGTGAAAACGCACCTCGATACAGGTGAACTTACCTGAGGGGGTGGGGGGGTGGGGGGAGGGGGGCAGAGGGTTAGTTACTGTCTCACCTGGGGGGCAGAGGGTCTGGTAAGACTAGCATCAGCCTTTGTTGGTCATGCCTTGTTAAATCTCTCTTTCTCTCTCTCTCTCACACACCCACCCACACACACACACACACACACACACACACACACACACACACACACACACACACACACACACCCCTGCAGACTAACTGTGCTGTCCGTGTTGAGGCAGTGACCTGATGAGAAACTTCTAGACACTCATGGAGGTGTGTGTTTGTGTGTGTGATCTAACAAGGCCTGACTGTTAAAGGCTAATGGTGAGTGTGTGGGTGTTGAAACACACGCAGACTCTGACCACCCTGGCCCTTGCAGCCGTGGCTGGGAGACCCCACAGCAGGCCTGTGTGAGTGACAGGCTGCTGGACCACAGGAGACCCTCACGGAAGACAGACCACAGCTAACAAGTACATGACTGGGGGAGAGAGGGAGGGAGGGAGGGAGGGAGGGAGGGGGAGGGAAGGAGAGAGAGAGAGACGAGGAAGGGAGAGAGAGATAGGAGGAAGGTAGAGAGAGAGGAGAGGAGAAGCAGTGTACATTCTGTACTGAACTAACATTGAGGGGTTTGTGACATGTCCCATCACAACATGGTAGATCCATCCCTCCCTTACTCTCAGGCATGTAGCATGCGGGGTTAATGCAGTGTTAATGTTACATCAGGGTTGTGTTATGGTTTTAATCCTCATCCTATGCAGTGAAGACGACCCACATACAGGGTGTGCCTGTGCGTGTGTGTTCGTAAGTGTGTGTGTTTGTGTGTGTGCTGCAACCTGCCACCTCAGGGAGCGGCTGTCAATCAAAGAATCAATATCACTGTTACAGAACACTGGCTATCTTCAACCTCCGCCGCGCCCCCATCCCTTCATCTCCGTCTCTCTCTGGCGCTCTCTTCCCAAGTTGAACAGACATTTGCCCTGAAGTCAAAAATGTCTCAAAGGAAAACTCTGTCATAGAGTGTGACCTGTGTAAGTGTGTGTGTGTGTGTGTGTGTGTGTGTGGATTGATGAAGTGTGTGATTGTGCCAGCTTGTTTTTACCAGCTGATCGCGTTTAGCTTCTATATATTCACAGGAGTGTAGGCGTCTGGGATGGTAGGGTGGAGGGATGGAAGGAGGGAGGGATTGAGGTATGGAGGGATGGAAGGATGCATAATTGAGGAAGCGAAAGGAGCGAAAACAAGATTTTGCAATTATACGCCAATTATCCCTCTCTCTCTTTCTCCATCTTTTTTTTTCTTTCTCGTCCCCCACCCTCTTTCTCTCTCTCTTTGTCTCTCCCTCTCTCCTGCTCTGTTCAGGTAAACGAGCTTGGATGGAGGAAGGAGGGATTTAGAGGGATACATGGAAGGATTTGGAAGGAGGGTTGGAGGGATCATGTAAGGATGTGGAAGGAGGAATACATGTGAGGATGGAGGAAGGAGGGTTGGAGGGATACATGGAAGGATTTAGGAAGGAGGGTTGGAGGGATACATGTAGGATGTAGAAGGAGAATACATGTGAGGATGAGGAAGGAGGGTTGGAGGGATACATGTAAGGATGTAGGAAGGAGGAAGGGGAATACATGTGAGGATGGAGGAAGGAGGGTTGGAGGGATACATGGAAGGATTTAGGAGGAGGGTTGGAGGGATACATGTAAGGATGTGAAGGGGATACATGTGGATGGAGGAAGGAGGGTTGGAGGGATACATGTAGGATGTAGAAGGAGGAGGAGGAATACATGTGAGGATGGAGGAAGGAGGGTTGGAGGGATACATGTAAGGATGTAGGATGCAGGAAGGAGGAGGGATGGAGGGAACACGGAAGTGTGAACATGACAGCTCATGAAACATGCAACTCGTTTGCTCCATAATTCACCACACACACACACGTACACACACTCACATTTACAGGACACACAGTTGTAAACGTGACACATGGGAGAGTTGAGGCCATGTAGAGAGACCAAAGTAGAGAGAACAATTCACAGTCGTTGTGTGTTACAGGATTGGGTGGGTTTTGATAGATGAAGGTGCATGCTGATTGGTTAATAACTTCTTGATTGACTGCTCCAGGGTCCTACCTGTGTTGTAGTGCTTGGTGCAGTATATGAGATCTAATTCGTCCTTGAGAAGGAACTGTGGGAGGGTCAGCCCATCGGCCACCTGGACTGGTCCGCTCTCCTGCCACTCAAAGATCAGGTCGTTCATAGTGTAGCCAACTGAGGAGGGGAGAGAGTGGAGCAACATGAGTCAGCACAGTCACATATCACCACATACTTATAGAAGCATTTGTGTATTTGCGTTCATTAATAGAAGTCTTCGTTATAACACCTTGTTATCGAATACGTATTGATCCAGAACACAGGAAGTTATTCTTAGTGGACAGGAAATCATTGATGTTCATTAAGCTCATTCTAGTGAGTCAATAGAGACATTATGGAGAGAGGCATGAATGTATTGTGAACACCTCAGGTAACAGTGCTTCATTAGAAGAGGCCTTCAGTATCAATAGAATAACAGATGTCTGACATATACTGGTTAGATTGATGAGGTGAGGAGAGGAGGAAGAGGGGAGGAGAAGAGAGGGGAAGAGAGAATGAGAGAAGGAGGAATGGAAAGATTTTATAACCATGGAGACGGAACTCCAGAGGTGTAGAATCGTCTTAGTGAAGATACTAAAAATAAAACCCTTCCAGTATGAGTCTGGCTGGAGGAGTCATGTCACATTTACCTCAAACACCATCCCCTCTGTTCTCCTCCTCTATCTTTCTGTTCTCTCTCGTTCTTTTCTCATCTCTATCTTTCTGTCTCTCTCCTCTATCTCTCTCCTCTCCTCCCATTCTGTTTCTCTCTTCTATCGGTCTGTTCCTCCTCCACTTTCTCCTCTCTCCTCTCTCCTCCTCTCATTCTGTTCTCTCTTTCTTTCTGTTCTCTATCTCTTTCTCTCTGTTCTCTCTTCTCTCCTCTCTCTCTCCGTCTCGCTCTCTCCCTTCTCTCTCTCTCTCCCTCTCTCTCTCCTCTGATCTCTCTCCTCTCTCCTCTCACACCTTGGTTTGCGTCAGCGCCTTCGGACGGCCACAGAACGCAGGGAATCCATAGCAGGCGGGGGACGTACTCTCATAGCACGACGACAGAAAAACAACGAGGGACCTCGGCCGTACTAGAGTGAGGTGCGCCATGTAAACCGGGTGCGATAAGCGGTTTCCGTGCGACATACTGAGAAAGCGAGCGAAGAAGAAAAAGACGAGAGAAGAGGGGGCGAGGGGTCGGGGGCAAAAATTGGTTGCAGGAGGAAGAGCTCTAAGATAGAAATCAATGCAAGCGAGGACATCCGACGAAGTAGGAAGGGCGGGGTGTGAGCAAAGAATATTTCTGGCAGTGAACTAGGAGAAAAAGAGATAGAGGGGGCCCAAAAAACAAGTAGGACCCCTAGAAGGAGGGTGACATCGGTAAGAAAGTGATACTAGGCAACCGCAGAAAAGGCTGACCTGTAAAGCCAGGGGCCCGTCCCATGCTACGTAGCCCGGCTGGGAGGGAGAGATAAGTGGGACGAGGACTAAAAAGGAAAGTTAAAATACTGCAAAAAGGATTAGACCGCTCGATCAAAGAGGGCGGGGAGTAATGGCCGAACGAAAGTCTCTGGTGTAACGAAGGGGAAAGGTGAGATGGCCGTGCTGGGGGGAGTGGGGCAGCCTCCCTGTCGTACTCTCCCTTGCTCTTCTCTCTCTCTCTCTCTTCTGTCTCTCTCTCATTCTGTTCTCTCTCTCTTTCTCTCTCTCTCTCTCTCTCTCACTCTTCTCTCTCCTCTCCTCTCTATCCTCTCTCTCTTCTCTCTCTCCTCCTCTCTCTCTATCCCTCTCTCCTCTCTCTCTCTATCGTTCTGTTCTCTATCTTTCTGTTCTCTCCCTTTTTCTGTTCTCTCTCTATACTCTGCCTGTCTCTGACTTTCTGCCGTTTCCTGCCCTTCTGCTCTTTCTCCTCTCTCCCTCTCTGTTGTCTTTCTCTATCTCCTCTCGGTTTTCCATCCCCAGGGTGGGAGAAAGAGGAAACTGGAAAATATATACTATTGGTAGAGGGGAGGAGAGAAAAAGAGAAAAGGAATCGAGGGTGGAGGAGAGGAGCGGAAGAGAATGGATGACCGGGTATCTCAGTGGATGAGTCTCTGCAGTATGACTCAAAACTGACCTCAACGTGACTAATAGTCCGATACAATTTTCAAACAGTTCATTGTCCAATCAGATTAGACTACAACTATGACCCTGTTCTCCTTTCATCTCGACCCTGGTCTACGGACTAGAAAAGGGACCAGGCTTGCCCCTGGAATGGGCCAGAACCAGGCTAATTGCTGAAATGGTCTAGGAGCAGACTAACTCCTGGATGAACTTAACAAATGAGGACAACTAGGGACTCCAGGCGTTAGACTGCACCACTCACTCTCCCTTTGGGGGATGGAGGAGGGGGGAGGAGGGGGGAGGAGAGGGGGAGGAGAGGGGGATGAACAGATGAATAAATGATGACTGAGTAATTAGAAGGGTTTCCTGCTTCTTTATATAGCTCTTCATGTCTGTCTATACTGCTGTCTCTGTTTCTCCATCACCACCTCTCCTTCAACCACCCTCCTCACCTTCTATCTCCCTTTCACCCTTTCTCTCCATCTCTGCATCTGTGTGGAGGGTCTGTAGGGAACAGAACAAGGTTGTGTAAATGCAACAAAATAAATGTCGGAATGTATGTTCTGGGTTAACAGAGTGCTGCCTGCCGTGGATCTGCGTGGTTCTCGTGTGTGTGTGGTGTGTGGGGGTGTGTGTGTGTGTGAGTCTGTGTGTGTGTGTGTGTGTGCGTGTGTGAGTGTGTGTGTCGCCTCTGTGCTTTAAGAGTGTTCTTGTACCCAGTCTGTCCCTTCTGCTCCAGGGAGAGATGTGACAGTGTGTCCGGGGCTACCAGAGTGCTGTTGGGTCTCTCTCTTTCTCTCTCTGCTCACTCTTCTCTCTCTCTCTCTCGCTCCCTTTCCTTTGCCCTCTCTCTCTCTCTCGTAGTGATGTTTTGGACTGGAGGGAGATAAACAGGGACAAAGTGCTGGGACAGAGGGGCTGGATTAAAAGCCGTTTTCTCCTCTCACCTCACACACCACACCACACACACACACCCCACACTACACCACACACACACACCACACACACACACACACACACACACCACACACACACACACAGCCATGGGGGCATGAGGAGATGAATTATTTTTGTGTGTAGGACACTGGCACAACACACATCTCCTCATGGTCAGTCTCATGGCGGTGTGTGTATGTGTGTGTGTGTGTGTGTGTGTGGTGTGGCAGAGAGAGAGGTACATGTAATTATGCAAGCAGCACACAAATTGCTCCATTGTATTATTTTCGAATCTATTGTACTACATTATTTAAGTCTGTTACCTTAACTGGAGACTGGAATAATTCCCTCACACACACGTGCACACACACACACACACACACACACACACACACACTCATGCTCAGATATGCACACACACTTGCTCATCCAGGACATTCTCTCACAGACACACACACACACAGGAAGTTTATTATACTTTCATGGATCAGTTAATGACCTGGATGCTGTAGAAGCTGACTGCTCTTACATAACCTGCTGTTGGACGATGGTCAGGGGAGGAAGAGGGGTCTGTCTGTGAGCTGGAGCCTGAGTCTGATTGTGGTGTGTGTGTGTAGGGGAGTGTGGGTGAGAGTGTGTGAGTGTTTGTGCGTGTGCATGTGTGTGAACTCACAGCTCTCTAGCTGCATGATGCAGGTTTGAACGTCCATGGGAAAGTTCTTCAGGTCCATTGGACAGGAGAGGGTTAGCGTCAATCTGAAAGAACACACACACAATCAGCATGTTGTTATTTGACATCATTTCCTCACAGCTTCCATCCCGAGATTTGCACAGACACATCCACTCTCTCTTCATCTCCCTCCTATCTCCCTCTCTCTCTCCTTCGTTCTGTCTTCATCTCTTTCTCATTCCCTCTCCCTCTCCCTCCCTGTCTCCCCTTCCCCTCTCTTCCTCACCTGATAGAGTAAAGGACGTTGCCGTTCTGGAAGATGCGCAGCAGCTTGTTGTCCGTGGTGACCTCGTGGAAGTGAGCCCCCTTCTCATTGGCAAAGAACAGATCTGGTTTCCAGATGGAGTCCAACATGGAGGGGTCCAGATCCAGGCTGTCATCAGGGTACTCCTTGTAGGCAAGGCGGGGGTCGTTCCACTGCTGACGCAGGAAGATGTTCACACGGTAGTCCTGGACACACACACACAAACACACACATCTCAACATTGTCCTGGACACACACACCTGAGCACATCATAGTCCTAGACACACGCACAGACACACACACATTTCAACATAGTCCAGGACACGAAGTCCCCCTGGAGGGACCACACAATGGTCTACTCAGATCACCATCATGTCCTTCCTCTCTCTCTCTCTCTCTCTCTCTTTCTCTCTCTCTTCTCTGTCGTCTCTCTCTCTGTCTCTCTCTCTCTCTCTCTCTCTTTCTTACTCTCTCTATCACTATTTCGTTCCATTACATCTGCCACTGCTACTACTACTATTAACTGCAGTGCTAATAAACTGTGTGTTCCCCCCCCAGGGAAGTGATGGTCCATGTATGCATCCTGTCACGAAACACACACACGCATCCTCCCCCTTCCCCTTCCCCTCTCTGCCTGTGGGGTGAGTGTGTATGTGTGACCTCTCTTCTTCACTACCACTGACCAGAACAGGACAGGAGACAGGAGAGGGGGAGAAAAACAGGAGAGGACAAGAGACAGGAGAGGACAGGACAGGGACAGGAGAGGAGCAGGAGACAGGAGAGGACAGGGCAGGAGACAGGAGACAGGAGACAGGAGACAGGAGACAGGAGA
>CAEFZP010002988.1:0-56065 GCA_903064625.1 Mallotus villosus
AGGGAGGGAGAGAGAGAAGAGCGTTTATCCATGAGAAGAATTCCTATGACTGTGAACAGAACTTCGACACTAAAGATGTAATGCAGTGTCACACACCATCAAAGTAGCGCAGAGAATCTATCTGACGCAGCAGATGCAGCCTATAACAGCGTCTACATTTACTACCACATCTGCTAGCTCTCCGAGTGTTTAGAAAGCTAATGCTCTGACATTACACAAATAAGAAACAGCAGCAGCAGTGAAGATGAAGAGAGCTGGAGAAGTTTTGGACTACGCTCTCTCTTGACACAAGAGCTTTGAGGAGTTAAATCTGTTTCACCCTTCGGTACCCACACAGCGGTGGTACTATTAAGGGCAGCCCTACTGAGTGGCTGCTACTGGCGATGGATGGTGTTCCCCAACTGTTCCCCGCCCACCCCGCACCACTGTCCCCGCCACCCACCCCCGCCCCCACCCCCGTCCCCGTCCCCAGCTGGCAGACTAACATGATGCAGGACTGGCAGCAATGGAGGCAGGGCAGCATCCAGGAGGCACTGGGGTCGTGTGGAGGATTCCTGCAGCAGACAGGGTGGCGCTCTCGTGTCACGTGCACGGAGAGAGATGGAGGGAGGGAGGGAGGGACAGAGAGGCGCATGGAGACGGGAGGACCGGGAGGGAGGGCCATTCGCGGGAGTGAAGGGAGGGAGGAGGGGAGGGAGGGAGGGAGGAAAGAGGGACGGGAGATGAGGGAGGGAGAGGGAGGGAGCGGAGGGAGGGACTCGGTGAGCGTAGGTGAGAGGGACGGAGGGACGGGACCGGGATGGGAGGGTAGGGAGGGAGGGAGGGTGAGGGAGGAGGGAGGGAGGGAGTGGAGGGAGGAGGGAGGGAGGGAGAGCGAGAGAGAGAGAGACGGAGAGACGGGAGGGAGGGACGGGAGGGTAGGGAAAGAGAGAGATGACCGCGGAGGGATGGCGGGCTCCGAAGATCTGAGAGTACGAGATGGAGAGAGAAGGGAGGAAGGGAAAGAGATGAGAGAGTGAGAGAGACGGGAGGGAGGGCAGGGAGGGATTCGGGACGCAGAGGAATAGGGTCGGGTAGGGAGGCAGTGCGGTGAAGGAAAGGGGATGACGAGATGGAGAGAAGGAGGGAGAGCGGGAGACATATGGTTGGTTTTTGACCGAAACAGGAGGAGGAGATGTCAGAAGTAAACGTGAAGTATCCTACTGTGGTAATCCCTGGCAAAGCTAGTTTGTGATTCATGAGAGATGTGTTCGCAGTCAGTAAAATACACAGAACGAGCACAGGGCGCAAGAGACGTCACGGATTTGAGAGAGGCAGTGAAGTAGGAGCAGCTAGACCGAGAGGTGGGTGACCAGGGGTTAGATGAGAGATGAGAGAGACGAAGGGCGGGGAGAGACGGAGACGACGACGAGAGATGAGGGAGAGGGGCGCGGCTGGAGATGAGAGAGAGATGGCGAGAGGGGATGCGGATCGATTGGAGAGGATCGTACGATTGTCGAGGCTGAGAGTCGAGAAGGCGATGGAGATGTGAGGGAGAAAGGGCAGAGAGGAGAGAGATGAGAGACATGAGCGAGGCCAATCGGGAGACGGGAGAGAGGGCAAGAGAGAGAGAGAGAGAGTGAGAGAGAGAGAGTGAGAGAGAGAGAGAGAGACGGAGAAGAGACACGTCAAAGTCACCAAATCAGTCCTTGTGGAAAATGCAATATATTAGAGATGAGAACCAGAACTCATACATCAATACCAACAAATAATGAGCAGACAATTTCGGTAAGCACATGCCTGATGTATCATTCCCCTGAATCCTCTCTTTAATCAAATCTAATTAATTTAGCAGTAAATTAGTTTTTGTTTTGTTGTTAACTGTCTGTCCGTTTTACAACACTCCACCCTCCACTCCTCCATCCCTCCAGCCACCAAAGAAACACACACACACACACACACACAACACACACACCACAGACACACACACAGACCCTTCTCACCCCCCTCCCCACCACATCCAGAGGGTCATTTCCAGACGGAAGTGCACTTCCATTGTGATTCACGGAGAAGAATAGTATCTGGAACGTCTACAGATGTTTTCTCAAACCTCTTTT
Source organism: Mallotus villosus (assembly GCA_903064625.1). NCBI lineage: Eukaryota > Metazoa > Chordata > Actinopteri > Osmeriformes > Salangidae > Mallotus > Mallotus villosus. The sequence continues at coordinate 2,097 of CAEFZP010002988.1, forward strand.
TATCTCGCGCCACCTTTGCTACAGTGGGAGAGACAGTGTTATCTCAAATACAATCTTCCTGAGCTCTGAAAACGGGAGTTCCTGGCCGGCTCATTGAGTGGGTCGGAGAACGGTCAAAATCAATAAGAGCTACAGGGCTGGCAGTGGACTGGACTGGGAGGGACGAGAGGAGGGGGCTGGGAGGAGTGGGTTGGCAGTGAAAGGGATGGGGGCAGCAGAGAGAGGAGGAGGTGGGTGGGTGCCAGGGAGGGAGGAAGAGAAGACCTTATCTTGACACTGTGGTGCAGCAGGGCTCAGAGGTGAAGGGGCAGCTTCTGTCAAATGTTTCAATACGTGGAAGACCGTGTCATACACACACACACATGTATTACACACACACATACACTCATGCACACAACACACACATCTTTGCTACATTACAGTAATCGACCTCTTTCCACTGCCGATCAAGAGGTTGCAGTTCGAAATCCCGACCCCGTGTGTCCCTGTGGACAGAAGACAAGACGACGCTCTAGTGAGAGATGGTGTCAGAGAGGTTCCTCTCCGCAGACAGGTCTCTCTCCCGTATATCTCTCCCGTATCTCTGAGGCTCGTAGAAGCGCTGTGATCCCCTGAGGGTATCCCTACTCATCACCACACATCGCTTCACCCATTAGCACTGATGAAGTGATCAATTACTCTCCTTTAAACTGTCTGTCACCCTCCTGTCGCGCTCTCTCTCTCCTCTCTCTAACTCGGAATGAGGAGTCCCAGAGAACCTCAGAACTTCACAATCCCTACCTCACCCACCCTCCCTCACCCTCCCTCACCCTCCCTCACCCTCCCCCACCCTCCCTCACCCACCTCACCCTCCCTCACTCAACCACCTCATCCCTTCACCACTCCCTCCCTCCCTCACCCTCCCTCCCTCCCTCACCCTCCCTCACTCAACAACCTCATCCCTTCACCCTCCCTCCCTCCCTCACCCTCCCTCCCTCACCCTCACCTTCCCTCCCTCCCTCCCTCACCCCACCTCACCCTCCCTCACTCAACGACCTCAACCCTCACCCTTCACTCCCTCACCCCCACCCCCCCACCTCTCTCCTCCTCCCCCCACTTCACTGCTCCTTCCTCCACCTCTCGCGGTGTACGAGGGATCCTGGGACTGTTATTTTTGGTGACGGCAGACTTTCATTTTGATTGGTACAGGAAACAGCGACTTGTCCCCCTCCATCTCCCAGCACCGTAACGTGCGAGGTGTTGAGTGTTGTTGATGTGCTTTGATATGGTGATTAGTTTATAAATATTGGTTTATTCTTTCATGCGTTATTTTGTATCTTCACGTCTGGGGAAACAAAAGCGTTTTGACTGCGCGAGTGTTTCCGGAGCACTTTAGCACTTTTGACAGTTTAATTTATCACCTGAATGCTTTGATTTCAAAACGTCTTCTCTGTCTCATCTGCCGCAAGGGGAGGGAGGGGGAAACGCAGAAACCCCCAAAATGGCGTCTCTGATCCGAGAGTTCAAAGACCTTCCCGTCCCCGCTACGTCTGCAGCCTTCGGCACTAACAGGAACCGACCGAGCGCCTTTCCTTCATCCGGAGCCATTAACGCGGACGGCGAGGGGCTTCAGCGATGTCAGCAATCGTCTGTATGGAACTGTCTGTCCCCCCCCTAACCTTTCCCCCTCCCACCCCCCCACTCTCCTGCAGACAGCGTCAGACACAGCCTTCGCCGGGGTCGCGACCTCAGCCGTGGAGGATGTATTCCTAATGCAGGCGGGCTTGTAAATCCTTAAGGGTGATTAACCTCTCCTTTCTACCTGCCGTAGGCTGGACGTGGGGGCCGTCCCGGGGGGTCAGCGTCTTCTTGTCTGCTCCTATACTGGAGCCCACTTAACATGCACCAACTGTCAACTACAAGCGGACGGGAATCGATGGGCTTAATGAAAAGTACGGAGACGGACAGCTAATGAGACGGTGGCGGAGTTAATGGCCTTTAAAATAAACTTGGTTTGGAACATTTAACAGCGCCGCGGAACAATTAGATATTCGACTGTAACTGACTGTAAATGTGTTGTTTCTGCTTCCCGGTTTCAACGAAGGGACGTTTCAGATTATTTGAATGTGTGAAATGTGTCCAACGTTGTTCACAGTTATGCCAGGATCTGCTTTAGTTTCAGTTTCTGTGAAAACTTTCAGCAATTAGTTGTTAAACCAGTGAAGACACACACATCAATAGCAGGCCCTGCCCCCCAGGATCCCAGACAGGATGTAGAACAGCAGTTGAGGTGTGACACTTCCTGTTCCGTCCTGTCAGGTGACCTGTGTCACTGCGACAGGCCTATCGGTGGTGTGTAATAGCTAATCAATGTCGCTGTGCTTTAAACTGGGACTGACGCCGCCTAGTTGAATCACAGCGATGAAGGGTATCGGAGCGATGACACGTCTCCAGATCTCCTCTCTCTCTCTCTCTCTCTCAATTCACAGCTCTTCATTCTTCAGAAGGTAAGACACTTTGTTGTTTTTTATCTTCAGTGTAAAGAATCTGGCCTTGGGTGTACTCTGTAGACAGGTATTGTAAAGCTGGCCATTAATGTTATCTCTCACTGGAAGCACAGTGTTATTGAATTACAGTGTGAAGGGTTGTATTGATCTCCTAATCCCCCAGTAGATATAGAAGATCAGTAGATCCGGTTTTTTCCTCCTTTTTCTTCTTCCCGAAAGACGATTTTGTTATTAGGATACAACGCTGCTTCTGTCTTCCTCATTTCTCCTCTGGAACCTTCCATAATCCTCTCCTCCCTTCCGGAACCTCCGAGATCATTCTCCCCCCTTCCGGAACCTTCCAGATCGTGGTATTCTTCTCTTCCATTAAGGAACCGTGAACACAGTCCTTTATCACCAGGAAGGCTTCTCCCAGACAGGTCTCCCTGGAGCTGGAGAACAACACACACCATTAGGCAGATCAATACTGCTCTGGAGGAACGTTCTATCACATCGCCGTCGTCTCGTTCCAGCCACTCACACGAGGGGACGACCGGGAGGGGGTCTAACAGCAGGGGGCTCGGGATGAGATGGATCGACACGTGACACGCAGCCAGCGCTGTCTTCCTCACGACCTCACTGCTAACACTTCGGGCGTGCTGCATTGCAGGTGTGTCGCTCATTCAGATCAACAGGCACACACACATATACACACACACACACTAGATCAAACGTCAGCCTCTCGGAGTTCTCTCAGCTCCCTCGAAGGGCTTCCGGAGCATCACAGAACTTCCAGCACGTTCCGTCCCGCGGTGACGTCGCTTCTCAGCTTTGAACGGGCTTTGAATCTCTGTTCCCGGATCAGAACCACCTGATCTTCATCAGAAGCCAGGTCAGGTCAGGCCTGGTCAGCTGGCTACCGCTTCAAACACGGATGAAACATTCCACGATGATAACGCAATCTCTCAGGAGACGCTTTGATCCAAAGTGACTCACACAGGGGGTGGGGGGGGTTTCGAACCCGAGACCTTGTGATCAGCAGGGCAACACTGAGCTGCACACACAGAGGACACACACTTGTTTGAACCTATTAGAGCCTGTATTAGTGTTACAAGAGACTGAGAGCGTCTGATTGGTTTATGGAGTGTGGAACCTAGAATTGAATCCCCAGTCCTCTAGAGAACATGGAAGAAAAGCCTGTTGGAATAGCTACAAGGGTTTTATGAAACAGTAGATGCTGCATCAGAACATTTTATTAGCCTCCACCCCTCCCACCTCCTCCCCTCCTCCCCTCCACCCTCCCCCCTCCACCCCCTCCTCACCCTCCCCCCTCCACCCCTCCTCCCCTCCTCCCCTCCTCCCCTCCTCCCCTCCACCCCCTCCCCCCTCCTCCCCCTCCTCCCCTCCTCCCCTCCTCCCCTCCTCCCCTCCCCCCTCCTCCCCTCCACCCCTCCTCCCCTCTTTCCCCTCCTCCCTCCTCCCCTATAATACCTGTTTATTGCCTGCTTCACTGGGACTGAGGTGGAATTACTGGGAAATCTGTCAAAACTGTAACACTTCTATTTGGAAACATGTTATGTATTAAAAACAAAATACTTTGTTTTTGGTGGTGTGTTATGGTTTGTGAAAAATCCTCCAAGGAAATGAAATTCAAATGACCACCACAACCCCAAACCATGGCTGCTGCTCCAACCATGTTGGTTCCAGTTCCTCACCGTCCCACCTGTTCCAGCACCATCGTTTGCAGAACCCATCGTTTGAAGAACCCATTATTTGCAGAACCCATCGGTCGCAGAACCCATCGTTTGCAGAACCCATCGTTTGCAGATCCCATCGTTTGCAGAACCCATCGTTTGCAGAACCCATCTGCAGAGTCACGGCAGTGGTGGGCGTTTGAAGTTCCTTTCTTTTTTCCAAACTTTTAACTGGTACTAAAAGTTTGGACCCATTTTCACAGGTTGTCGTTCACAGTGGGGAGGGTGGGTTTGCGAGTCCTCTCTGATTGGATGATTTCAGACGCTAATTGATTTGCTTTCTCCCCCTCTCAGGAGGCAGAGAGAAGGTACACTTTGATTATTCCCTGTTTCCGTCCACGATCCGGACGCAAAACAAACTCATCAATTTCACATCAACTTTAATTTCGCTTAATGGCGGGCCATTAAGGAAACCACTCGCCCCCCTCACACTCTCCCACTGCGAGTTCAGTGTTGCTGTTATTAGAATAACACACACACACACATCTTAAGTACTGCATACAGAGACGCACATCACGTATACACACACAAATCGAATCAGTACACGCACTCACATCACACACACACGCCACAGCCCACCCACCCGCCCACACACACACACACACACAACCCCGTTCCCAACAATCTCCCTCCCTCGGAATAAATTGTGCAAATACCATCAGAAATAACAGGCTTCCAGGTCGCTGCTCTGCGAGACCCGATGCAGTACGGGGTCCTGAGTCTGCAGGTGCAGCGGGAAAACACATCAGGAGATCGTTAGCACCACCTGGGGTGGGCGAGGCGACCCAGGAATTCATTACAAGCGTCCCAGTGTACATCACAGCGCATTTCCATAATCTGGCACGTCTAAGCCACGCACAGCCACAGTCACAGTGAGCGGTGGTTCACCCTGTAGCCCTCCATCACTCCTGCGGGCTCCCCATGCAAACGAGGCCGTCATGAATAAATACATGTCTAAGTGGAGTTTAAAGACATAACTGAGCTCGCCTTGATGGCTTCGCGCACTGTAAGCGGGAGGATGGCTCCGTTGGTGAAATTGCTCCGTCGCCTCCCCAACATTCTGAGAAGGGGGGGTGGGGTGTGGTGTGTGTGGGGGGGGTGAGTGTGGAGGGAGGGGAGAGTGTGAAGGGAGGGGGGGATGGAGTCCGCATCTCAAAAAGATGGCATATGACACATGACTTCTGTGATACAGGACAGCAGACCCACCCCACCCCCCCCCAGACTACAGGGAGGGCAGTCCCCCCCTCACACCCATCCCCAGAGACAGCCTCTCCAGGAGGACTGAGAAACAACCAGTGATTTTCAGAAACATTGTCCTCAGGCTCCACATACGTTCCATAAACGCCAGCTGTTTCCTGCGATGTGTTTCCCCCCAGGTACTGACCCGCTCGACGCGTCTCTCTGCGAGAGTCTAGGGTTTCTCCCGAGGCCTGGGAGAGGGGTTGCTGCGTGACTGAAACAGGGAGAGTCTCTCATGAGGTTTGTTATTGTTACTGTTATTAGCACTCAGGATATTCAACCCCTTTTCACACCTCTCTGTTATCCACAGAACCTTGTTGAAAAGGGAAAAAAAGCCTGTTTGATGTTTAAAGAGCTCAGCTGCTTAACCAATACAGCATGAGATGAACCAGTAATCGATTTAGAAGTCAAAATGACCGCGATGACGATTCTCAATCGGGTTGTTATGAAAAGAAAGAAGAATAAAACGTTGTCATGAAATACGTTTCGGCGTTCGCAAGGTCACAACGAGACGACGTCCTCATGCTTGGACGCTCCCTGGGAGGGAGGAGCATGCTGTGTTCTCCACGTCGCGTCCGGACAGAAAACACACCTCCCGCCAGGTTACCTGACGCAGCCCCAATCCCCCCGTTCGTCCTCTCCTCCCCTACTCCCCCTCCAGAGGCACCCCCTCTCCTCTCCCTCTCCACCCTCCTGAGGGCTCTCGCTCCCGGGCCTGCTCTGTCAAAAGACCGCCCCCACCCTCACCGCTCCCCTCCTCCTCACCCTCCTCCTCCCCTATTATCCTGCACTCGACAACTGCAGCAAGAGGGAACCAAATCAAACGAGAGGCACGGACGGAGGGAGGCCTAGAGGATCGGAGGAACGGAGGGGGCGGAGGGACGGATGGGGTGACGGGCAGACGGAGGGCAGGGGGACGGCAGAATGGAGGGGGGGAGGAGGGGATGGAGGAGGGGAGAGGAAGACAGAGGGGCGGAGGGGACGGATGAACCGGGGCGAAAGACGGACGGGGGAAGGAAAAGGAGGGGAAGGAGGACGGGATGAAAGGACGGACAGACGGAGGGAGGGAGGAAAGGAAGAATAAAAGGACGGCACGACGGGGGACGGTGACAAGTCTCCCCCTCGGCCTGCGTAAGGTTGGCGCGACCCACACACCTCCCCCCTTCTCCAGGAACAGGAGCACACAGTGTTCCCTACTCAGGAGCAGAGGAGGCTGATGAATAAGGCAGGGGGTACTCGGAGTCTGCCACGGACCACCACTGGGCCAGGGGCTGAGCCAGCCGGTAAACCAGTGCCTCGCCGCAGAGAGTAATTGGAGCTCTCGTACGCCTTGCTGGTAATTTGACTGGGCTTTGATAAATGAACCGGGCCTTGTCGAGTAGGACTGTACGGCATGTTGAAAGAGTGTGGGAGAATGGTTGGATGTCGGTAAGAGATAATTAAGAGAGAGAGTCAGGAGAGAGAGAGAGAGAGAGAGAGAGAGAGATAGAGTCGAGATAGAGAGAGCGAGATGAGAGCGAGTAGATATAGCGATCTCGCGAGCGACTCTCGAGCGCGCGTAGATCGCGACATCAATCTGCAGGTGCATGGGAGGATAGGAGCAGGAGGGGGTGTAGTGCTGTAAAACCTCGGTCTGTTAAGTATTTAATGCACGCAAATGTTCTAGGTGAGTAGCTATATTAGCAAGAGACAGTCTTTTCTACACTTTTAAGGATTAGTACAATGGAGAGGAAAAAGAGGGGATGGGAAGAGAGAGCCGGAAGGGAGATAGACAAAGAGAGAGATAGTTACAGAGAAAGAAAGACATGGGAAAGAGTTAGGATATAAATGAAGAAGGCAGACAGACAGACAAAGGTAGAGAGAGACAGGCAGACAAAGCAAGAGCTAGAAAGAGAGAGACAGACAGAGAAAAGAGAGAAAGACAGACAGAGGTAGAGAGAGACAGGCAGACAAAGCAAGAGCTAGAGAGAGAGAGACAGACGGAGAAGAGAGACAGACAGAGACAGAGAAGTAGGGAGAGACTCCACGCAGAGCTTGTCTCCAGCAGGGGTGGAGCGCGGGGTGCGACGAGGACGGGCGGTGACAGGGGAGAGACGGTCCCCGGAGGAAGGGCTCGCTGCGGGGAGCTGTGCTCTAAACAGCTCTCACGCTCCACCACGCATGCAGCACGCGTCCCCTCTCTGTGGCCGCTCATCAATACTGCAGGTGACGGATGGGGACCGACAGAGGCAGACTCTCTCTGCTGCAAGGCGGGCCTGGAGATGCCGGTGAGGAAGTCTGTAGTGAACACCACTCAGACATGCACTGACCCACTCCCCCTCCCCCGCCGCTGCCCTCCCATCCTCCCTCCCTCCCTCCCTACCCCACGACCCTCCAGCGTCACCAGGCTCAATCTGGCTGCAGAGTGGCACTATCTCTCTTCACGTTTCCCCCCCACACACACATCCCTCGGCAAAATGCATCGCCCAGTCTCCATCTTCTCCCTGCAACACCTTACCTGCCCTCCTCCCCCTCCACTCCACTCCGCCCCCTCTCCTTTTGGGTTGTTCCCTCCTCCCCACGCCGCCCGTTTTCTAAAAGGCCTTCGGAACAAGACGGATCCCTCAAACGGACAGGGTCGTTTCCACCCTGGGCGAGCAGAGAAGGAGGAGAGCTCTGTCAGACAGAGGCTGAAGCCGTGACGCTGCCAGCCTGTCCTCACTCACCTCACCCGTGCCCACCTCTCACCCCAACACAGCCAGACCCCACACACAGCCCACCACACACAGCCAGACCTACACCCACCACCCATGCCGACCCACACCCACCGCCCAGCCAGACCCCCAACACACACGCCCAGCCAGACCCCACACACAGCCCAGCCAACCCCACACACAGCCAACCACACACCACATCCCCGCAACCCCCCACACACAGCCCAGCCAGACCCCACCACAGCCATACCACACACATTGCCTTCCCATCCAGACCCACACACAATCCCCCAGACCCACCCACAGCCCATCATACCCCACACCCAGCCCATCCCTCCCCACACACACAGCCCCGCCAGACCACACACAGCCCAGCCAGACCCCACACATCCTCAGCCATACCACACACACAGCCCATCCAACCCCACACCAGCCCAGCCAGACCCTCACACATCCCAGCCAGACCCCACATACAGCCCATCCATACCACACCACATCCCAGCCAGACCCCACCAGCCCAGCCAGACCACACAGCGCCCATCCATAACCACACACACCCATCCAGACTCACACATCCCATCCAACCACCACAAGCGCCAGGCCATACCCCACACACATCCCCAGCCAGAACCCACACACATCCAACCACACACAGCCCAGCCAGACCCCACACACGCCAGACCCACACACAGCCAGACCACACCAGCCCATCCCGACCCCACACGCCGGGGGGGGTTGGGGGGCCATACCCCAGCACAGCCCATGCCCCATACCCACACACAACATCAGACCCCCACGCCCCAGCCAGACCCCCCCCAGCCAGACCACACACAGCCCCCAGCCCATCCAGACCACACCCAGCCCGCCAGAACCCCACACCCAGCCCAGCCATGTCCATGGAGTGGTCCCCCCTCTGCTGTCTCTGCTGGGGCTGGTTCACCAGACCAGGCACTTCAACCCTCCAAGTTGAACAGGAATACTTCAGCCTGATGTTCACGAAAGCCTTGTCAAATATAACCTACTTTTTAGAGCTTTGGACTGAATATGTAAAGTTTTTTTATTTTATTTTTTATGATGGTTTATGCTCTTTGATTAGAGTTCAAGTTCAAACCGGGAATGAATCTCTCCACCGTGCAACTGTCCTAAGGTTTCCACAGAAACCATGCTGTTGCATCATTTGCCTTTGAAATGTGTAATACATTCACAATCCCATCCTGGTTCCAGAATCCAGCTGTCACAGAGTTCATTCGGATTCTAGAACCTCTAACTAGCTGCCATGGAAGATCCAGGACAACAGAACAGCTGAACAGCTAACATGAACAGGCTTTCCCTGCTAAAACCAGGCGACTAAACACAAGTCTTCTTGACTGGAGCCTGTCATTAAGAAGCTGCAATAATGATGTGACAATTAGCTCGCTATTTCAATTACCAAACGGGTCATTACAGAGCCGACTGCTTATAATGATCACTGGAGGCTTGCAGACAGAGGGATATTAGCGCTAGTAGGACTCTGCCATTTAGAAACTATTACACACATGTATAATTAATGAAAGGTAAAACTGTTATATAACATGGCAGTGAATTAAACCAAGCAAAGAGACAGTATCAAAGGTTCCCTTGTTAAGACAGAGCTCTTAAATGTGCTGTTTTCTAACCCACGATTGGCCTGGCTCCTTCACAGAGAAGCGCGTTAATCTGCTCATCATCTCTTTACCCAGCATGGCAGCTTCTCTGTGGAATCCACAAATTCCGCTGTCGACCGTTAATTGAATATCGATTTGTTTGTTTCACTTTCTCGCTTAATTTATTTATTTCTATTTATTTTCTGGCTTCATCCACGTTGAGAAATGCAATTAAATATTTTGCCCCACGTTGACTCTCTGCGTCTGAGCGGGCCCGCCGGAGCCGCGAGCCTCGGGCGCTGACTCGGCGTGATTCTGCTGTCAGTGCAGTCAACAGAAGCACGCGGAGGCGTCATGAATCACAGTTAGGAGGAGAACACACGGCGCTAAATAGAAGAAAGAAAAAAATAAGGATTCATCGAGTATTAGACGAGATCCATGTGTCAGACCATCAGATAATAGTTATATTTCTCGTCACCCACACTCGGAATATAGCCTACCTTGTCCTTCAAACACAGAAGTCCACAATCACCGAGAGATTGGTGCAAATGGCTCCGTATTGTGTGTGTACTTTTTTTATTTTGCATCGTACGTGCCTCTTTGAGTAAGTGCCGCTATACAAGAGCCTCTTTGTATGCTCTAATGCTTGGCAGCGATTCTCCAGTCCATTCCTTTCAGAACCTTGGACAGCTCTGCAACGCCCAGCTCTCCACAGTCCTTGGACATCTCTTCAGGGAGCCTGTTGTGCAGCCCTGGCCTTCAGGACCTTGGAGATTTCCACATGAGATCCCAGCCTCAGCCTGTCTGGTTCAAGTGCTTAATTGTTCGGCAACACGCAGGCACACACAGCAACACAAACACAGAGACAGTGACACACACAAAGATATATTTTACAGAAGGAAGAAAGAGACACACACACACACACACACATGCAAACACACTTCACAAACATATAGTGCACATGTCTTTTGTCTGGCACAGACTCTTGGCTGCACTTAGCATCTCATGTTCTTTTCATGTGTGTAGGTCCTCAGAAGGTGCTGCAATATTTAGGTTCGGAGCGGATGCTTAGTTTTAATAATTGAGTATTGTGGTTCCTAACCACTCAGTGTTCCATCCACAGATGTGCAAAGCGCACGTCAACTGGTGTGTCCCGAGACTTGCCCAGTGACAGTTTGTGTTTCGTGTAAGGTAACATAATCAAGGAACCTCTCATTCGCCTCTTCTGGCGTTTCTGTTTTCATGTCGGAGAATTAGTTGCCTGATGTGAAATAACAGCGCTGTGCGAACGGGATAGGTTAGAGACGCGCCGCATCGTTCGTTTGGTCAATTTCAGGACACGCTCCTCTCGCCGACGTAATGACGGTGGACGCGGTGCGCGATGGATCAAGGGAGGCTTTTTAAAAATCTGCGCCCATTAGTATGCTATTAGAGAATCTGGGGGAGGAAATATGCGTTCTTTGTAACTATGACAACTGTGGCTTTGCAAACAGATAGAGAGGATCCGGCGTCCCATTTCCGCAGCCCGTTTTAGATAGAAGAAAAAAACAGGCCTCAAAGATGAGCATCAAATAACACAAACATGCCCCCTGTAGATCGTAATACCCAGGAGGACATCTGGAAAACAACGCGCGCAGCACAGCTTCACTGTAATTAACAACACAGGAGTTATATTAATCACTTAATTAAAAGCTTAATATTTTTATTGGCTTTTCTTTTAACCAGGGTAGGCTAATGAACCTCTTAGACATGTAGGCGTGGTTAACATGTTCAATGTTTATATTTGAATTCATGGTTTTTAGGCAGGCATGAAATGGCAGTTTGGTTTCAGTTGAGTCGAGCACATTGCGAACTGTTTTGTTTCTTTGAACAACCTGGGGAACCCCGCGGGTCTGTGTTCCTCTACAGGGAGCCAGCCTGGTATTAGAACACACACACTTATACACACATGATATACCCACATACACTTTCAGACACATACACATACACACACAAACATTTAGAAATACACACACACACACACACATGCACGCATACACAGATAGGCACCAAAACACAGTTTGCTAGAAGCAAGATTGCATGCTTAAATGGTGACGAAGAACACAGAGTGATTTAAAGTAGCTAATGGGTTTACCCCCCTGCTAACAGGGTACTTACTTACACCCAAACATATACATACACAAACATACACACACACACACACACACTTACTAGACTTTCCCATTGTCAATGTGAACCAACCGCAGGAAACCGAAACACTGTGTGAACTTTGGAGAGGTCATGTGAAGTCCAGTTTGAAATAAAAAAAACAAGTATTTTCATCAGCTAGCTCTGCTGAGGTTGTGATTGGTGTTGGAGTAAGCACGTATATGACAAAGTGAGGATTATAATTAACTGGTTACGCCAAAGGCAAGAGACAATTAGAGAAAAATAATAATAACACAGAATAACAAATATGTCGGGGTTGTCTCTCTCTGCTCGGTGCACATGATTACTGCTTGTGGTTAGAAAACTTGTTTTCTCCTTGTTAGTGTCTTGCGAGCCTAGAAGGATGGGAATTTGTTTTTGACAAATGAACAACGGATAAAGCAATTATGGGAGGTGGATTTCTGTTGTTGACACTACAGGTGCCGGGCTGATAACGTACATAGGAAGTGCTAAAGATGGAGGGCGGATTCTTGGATTTCCCCAGATGATTATACCGAGATATTGAACCACAGAGAAAGTAGACGTCGACGACAATCCGTGACGGATGTTTGTCTTCAGTAAAGGCTCAGTAGAGTTCAGAGTCGTCTTTCTTCAGTTTAAGGCTGCAGGCTGACACATGACATCACTGACCTGAGCCAAGTGTTTCCACCTCCTGTGCCCCGATCCTTAGTCCTGGTCCGAACCTCTAGCCTCCCTCCAATCCAGACGCAAGAACCACAAACATGGACTCCTTATCACTGGCGCAAATAAATTGTACCACCTCAATTAGCTGCATTCCAGAGTACGGAACATTATGCACAATAAGTAATTAGGTATGAACAAGAGAGCATCTCTGCTTCACCAATGGTGGAGGTGAGTTACGTTCTTGAACTCATTTGGCATTCTATAAAAGAAGATAAGAACCACTTTCAATTAGAAAACACCTTTTATCCAAATTGACTTAAAGCTGTGGTGATTCATACTTGCAACCATCTGATCTGTCACCAAGTGCTCTAAGCATTATACCCATCCATCTACAACGATCCATTGATCATCGATACATTACCTACCGTAAAATAATAGTATAGATTACTTACGCCAGTCACAACCTAACTAGGATCTAAGATCTGGTCTGTTCAACTCTCATATTTGACCTCACACGGTTGTTGAAATAGTTACTTTCGTTATATGGGACAGCGGACAAAACATAGATCGACAACAAGCATCTCGTGTTCGGACGATGTATCTGAAGTCCCACAGTTCATCGTTCACAGTCGTGAGCTCTCCCGCCTCTCCCACCCTCGTGTTCCGCAGGAGTTCGAGGAGTTCTGCAGGACTAGACAGCTGCACACACATTACTGTCATGTCCCTGTCCTTCCTGAGGTCTGCTGGGGAATGCAGAGCGGGTAGTGTGGTGTTTCCCCCTCAGTCATTACGAAAGAGACGTTCTCCTCTGGCCCTGTTGAGTGTTAAAAGGTCTATTCCCAGCCTGTAGATAGGAACATGCAGTCCTTAACATGCGTGTATGAATTCTTAACAAACCGACCCACTTCTAGCAATTGACTGTGTAAAGTATTCATCTGACTGGGATGCAGAGGGGCCGGAGTTCAGTTTAGCACAGCTCAGTACAGTACCGTACACAACACTGCACTCCACAACTCTATGCTCCACAGCACTACAGTACACTTCTCTACACTACACGACTCTACACACGACACCATAGTACACTATAGTACTCTACACTACTCTACACCTCTACAACACTGCACTACACTATGGTATACTACTCTACACAACACCACTATATTACACTTCACTACACTACACTTCACTACAGCACAGACAGTACGTACAGTACAATAAGCCCATGGGAAAAGATAAACATTCTCTGCTTTCACATCTTACAGCAGATAGTTGCCAAGCACACATACTGGCAATTACCAATCGGAGCTAGCATCCAGAGCAGTTAAGTGCTTCCTGTCGCGATCGGGGCTATGAATTCTTAAAGAGCCGTCTTGGCTTTCGCAGTCTAAGAGGGCTGACAAATGCAGGTGCTGTGTCCACCTGACGGACGCTAATTTGAACCAGACACAATCAGAGGAGCTCCGGTTACGCCAGCATCGATCCAGGCTGGGAGAGACAGGGAGGCTGGGGGGAGAGACCAGCTCACAAGCTCAGCACTGCCTCTCTCTCCCCATACCGGAGGGTAAATCGACTGGATCTACAGGATGAGTGGAGACAGGGGGTTTTAAACCCCCCGTGTCTTCAACATGTGACTTGTGGACGGCCGGTGTCAATGAACAACTGGATCTGTTGAAGATCAGTTGTAACAGTTGTTTTGTTCCTCTCATGGTTTTAAACTGTTTTGCCATTAAACAGTCAGCCTTGTTCTTTAACATACAGTATGTTTAATTCATCAATAAATTAGTGTATTTAGTCACTTGGTAGCACCTTGTTAGCTGTTTGTACAATTACCATTGGACATCAATATTTAATGGATAACTCTCATTTCTCACAACATCATGTTAAATAGATTGCGTGCGCTGCAATGCAATCAAGTACAGGAGTTCAAATCTTTGTGTTTTCAGAGTGGCCGCAGTCGCCTTTTGTAGTGTCTGTAGTAGAGCCTCAAAAGGTGGAGGGAAGGTCAACATTCTGGCCTGTGTGGGTTCGTACAAGCCTTCACACGTTTAGGACAGAAAATCATGCTTCATGTATGCAGTGGTAGTATTGTGAGAGGCTAAATCGAGCACACAGCTACTATACCTGCTACAGCACTGTGCCAATGTTGTTCTACTATACTTCAAACAGCAGGCACCTTGTTTGTGCATTGTTCCAGTGAGGGATTGTGGTGGTCATTTGAATTTCCTTTCCTTTGAGGATTTTCACAAGCCATAATTCACCACGTAAAACGTTTTGTTTGCAGTGGTGGGATATGTGAGGCCTGACTGTATCATGCTTCATGAGGCTGCACCATACACCAGCCAGGGAGATCTAAGTGTTCTCCGTATCGACCTGGTGCAGGAGGAACCGCTGGCTGCCTCTCCGGGGAACAAGGTGGATTTTAAGAGGGTAAATTGAGTCCTCCGCTGAGGTCACATGACCTAAAATATTTAAATCTCAAGCGACCTCCAACTGCCCTTTATCCGTATCGGTGTCTCTGAAGTAACGACCCGTTTCCAAGATAAAAGGCTGAAAATATCTTTTAAGTAGCAAAAATAATGCAATTTATTAATGTAATATGAGAGTTCCAAGTTTGATGTTAGGGGACACACTGCAGTATGGCATCACAAACACATGATAACCCATTCCATAAATAAATACCCCCTGTCCACACATGCTGATGTCATATTACAATAACAAGAAAGGGTTGCTTTGGCAGATGCTTTCATCTGATGCCACGTACATAGGGGGAATCGAACCTGCATCCTTTTGCATCTGCAATTCAATGGTTTACCATAGTATACCCGATATACCCACCACACACGTAGCCATCCCAGTATGTGAACGCTGGTCTTGGTTGGTGATGAGGGAAAGCAGGCAGGCAGGCCAGGGGGGAGAGAGAGAGAGAGAGAGAGAGAGAGAGAGAGAGAGAGATAGAGAGAGAGAGAGAGAGAGAGAGGGAGAGGGAGAGAGCGAGATATGAGGACTACTCGATCTCTAATAGTAGATCGACGCTACTCTAGCTATCGCTGCATCTACTAGCGCTAGATCGCTCTCTCTCTCTCTCTCTCCTCTCTCTCTCTCTCTCTCTCTTCTCTCTCTCCTCTCTCTCTCCTCTCGCTCTCTCTCTCTCACTCTCTCTCTCTCTCTCTCCCTCTCCTCTCTCTCTCTCTCTCTCTCTCTCTCTCGCTCCTCTCTTGCTCTCTCTCTCTCTCTCCTCTCTCTCTCCCCTCTCTCCTCTCTCTCTCCCTCCTCTCCCTCTCTCTCTCTCTCCTCTCCCTCTCTCACTCTCTCTCTCTCTCTCTCCGATCTCTGCGACCCTCTACTCTCTCGACTCTCTCTCGAGAGAGAGAGAGGGAGAGGGCTCTCCAGCAGGCAGGCAGGCTGTGTAGACAGCTGCTCAGGTCAGCAGCCTTTTATGGTCCTTATGAGAGGTGTTTTACGAGCCAGGATGTGTTTTAGGGCCCATGTCCATTTCCTCCTCTTCCTCTGGACACAGAGGCCCTGTCGAGTCACTGGGTATGATCACGGGTCGCTATAAGTAAATGTGAATGAGAATAATACGTGACGAGTAACACGAAGGCTTAGTTCTACTGATTATGATAAACAGAAGTACATAGGAAATTCCAGTTCTTCCACAGTAATCAGCTTGGACACAACCTCCATGGTCCTCCCTCCACGGCCCTGCCTAGTGGCCACAGGAGAGCCGGGAGGACGTCACACATGACAGACCCCTGCAACCTGCACCTGGCCTGACGTCCTGGTTATTAGAAAGCAAATACAGAAATCAATACGGGGTTCGTTAATGGCAATCTATGCGAACTCCCAGTGAAGTGTTGCCTATAGTACCAAAGGGACATGAAATCACCAGTACGAAAGAAATCATTTGCGCTCTCATGAGAAATATGAGAGGGTTAGCCGTTATACTTTGTGTGTGTGTGTATTAGCGTGTATAGCATATGTGTGAATGCATGTCTGTGTGTATGTGCGTTTGAGAGCGCACCAGCGTTGTTCGGCACATCCCTCTTTAGTAATAAAAAAAAGAACAGAAAGATTAGCTCTCTTGTTTAAAACAGATACGGCCTACGCTCCATTGACTCCACGTCTCCTGTGCTTAAAGGACCATCAATCTAGCAACGCGCGCCGATGTCTTTTTAATTCGCTCTCGCCTTCAGCTGATTCTACCACTCCGCGCGCCCCGAACGCAGGAGCGGAGCGGGAGCCGCGCAAATTCATTACCCACGTCAGACGCGCTCGCTGGCCTTTGTTCCTTTATTTTCAATATTTCCAGGCGGCAAGACGGTTAATAAAGACAAAGCCTTCTTCTCCACGAGCTAGCTGGGCCGACGGAGCGAGAGGGAGATAGGCAAGAGGACTGCTAATGGGAGGCGTGATCGAGAGCAAAGTAACGCTGAGCTGAAGTCTTGGAAGCTGGAAGGAGATGAGTAATAAGGCGAAGAGTGATCGACACTGGTGACGTAGAGATCTTTTCAGCTGGTGTTCATGGGAACCTTGTTTACGTGGGGAGATCTATTGAGGTTTAATGACATCATGAATCCTCCAATTTGGCCGTTGGTGGCTCATAGTTTGGAAAGCATGTTGTGATGGAGAGGAGGAGGCGGGGAGAGATGTTGGGTGGAAAGACGGAGAGAGCAAGTGAAAGACAGACGACCCAAGGCTTGACGTTCTCACCTACAACATCAGGAGAAGCCCACTTACTGAACAGGATCACACCGCAGGTGACACACGTAGCCTACGCATGTTAGCGAAGCGTGTGCATGCTAAGCCGATGCGATCATCGTGACCTTCGGCGAGAAACATAGTTCTAAAGGAGCAAGACAAAGCAGGCGAGCAGTGATACGCAGAATACCCACATGCCTTCCATTCAGTGTTCCGTCCATTGTGTGTGGGTGAGTTGATCGCATGACATCACCAGGCGGGCGCGCTCCACCGGAGGGAGCACATTGGATGGGTGCTAACGATCACGTCAAACTGGCTTCACCGCCAACGCTGGCCTCGGTCGGTTTCGTCTCTGTGTTCCGGCTGGATGGAAGAACAAAATAAACATTCGAACAAATGTTTCAGGGATGCTGAGGCAAACACTAGACTGTAATTGGTTTCGGCGTT
Organism: Mallotus villosus; assembly: GCA_903064625.1. NCBI lineage: Eukaryota > Metazoa > Chordata > Actinopteri > Osmeriformes > Salangidae > Mallotus > Mallotus villosus. The sequence goes on from CAEFZP010002988.1 coordinate 19,847, forward strand.
GCAGATAAGGCCACCGTTGTGTCATGACATCTTGTCTTCTAGTGTTGACCGAGCTGAGAGTGCTCTGTAGTACACTTCAACATCCATGCAAGTGTTTACATGATGCCTGTTGTTGGGTTCAACTTTGCAAAGAAGTCGCAGGAGTTTACAAACCCATGTGAAAGTCTTTGAGCCGCACTCAACGCTCGCACACGCCACACACATACACAGACCGTGCCCTGTAGAACCCTATCGATGACCTTTCTCACCTCTCTGGCTCTTGTCCACAACCCAACAAAAAAAACCAACAAAACAAACAAAAAAAAAAAAAAACCCAAAACACAACCAAAAACAAACAACAACACAAACAACACCAAAAAAAAAACAAAAACAAAAACAACAACAAAACACAAAAAAAAAAAAAAAAAAAAAAAAAAAAAAAACAAAAAACAAAAAAACAAAACCAAAACAAACAACAAAAACAACAAACCAAAAAAACAACAAAAACCCAAAAACAAAACAAAAACACAAAACAACCAAACCCAAACCACACAACACAAAAAAACCAAAACCACACAACAAAAAAAAAACACAAACCAAAAAAAAACCACCAAACAAAAAAACCCAACAAACAACCCAAAACAAAAAAAAACAACAAAAACTCCTTATCCCCATCCCACGCTAAATGAGGTAAGAGGCTGGTGAGCCAGTGTGAAGGCTGTCTGAGGATGTTTGAAGTCCGGTTAGTGCTGTTGAGAGCTGTTAGAGGCTGTTTAAGGATGTCTGCAGCAGCTGAGCCAGTTAAGGACTGGTAGAGAGCTGTTTGGAGAGCCGGTTAGAGCTGTTGGAGGCTGTTCGACGCAGCCGGCTGCGCTGGGACTCAGATAGCTCCACAACCAGAACACACATGTTGTGTTGTTTTGCCTGCCACTCAGGACCGTGATGGAGAGTGTGTTTTGTTGTAGGAGGTCAGAGCTGGGATGTAAGGTAGGACTGTGAGTGCGTGTGTGTGTGCATAGGTGAGGTATGTGGCTGTGATGTGTGTGAGATCTGTAGTGCCTGTGTGTGTGTGTGGGTGTGTGTGTATGTGCATTGGTGAGTGTCTGTGCTGTGGACTGTGTGCGGATCTGTAAGTGTCTGGGTGAGTCTGTGTGTGACGGGCTGTGTGTGCATCATGAGTGTTTGTGTGTCTGTGTGTGTATTTGATGTAATTGCTGTGTGTGTGTATGTGTCTGTGCTGTCCTGTGTAAGTGCCTGTCTGTGTGTTGGTTGTTTGTGTGTCTCGGGCAGCAGTTTACACTCGTGTTACAACGTCTCCCGCAGCCCAATTCCCCATCTGTGAGACTCCTCCCGCCTCCAACGCCAATTCAGCAGTGAACACCTCCTCGTCGTCCCACCTGACGACCCCTCCTCCTCCCCATCCTCCTCCACCACACCAGGCATGCCCTATCCTCCGGCCCTCCTCTACCCCTTCCTTCCCCTTCCTCCTCTCCTCCTCCACCACACCAGACAGCCCTATCATCCCCCTCCCTTCTTCCCCCTCCTCTCGTCCTCCTCCACCACACCAGAAATACAGCCCTCTGCCTCTCCTCGCTCTCTCTAACCCTTCCCCACCCTCCTCGTCCCTCTCACCACACACCTGTAGCACCAATCCACTCTTCCCGACATATGCTGTAATTCTCTCCGCAAAATCCAAGATCAAGGAACTAAGTCTTAGCTCCTCTGCAGGCAAAACCACACCCGATATCAATCAATATGACCGTATACAGGACGTGTATATAGTCCAGTACATCGCATGACGCACAGCATCGGTCTATCCCATGCTGTGTAGAGTCACACGTAACACGTGTCTCTCGCAGCTCATGGCGACAAAAAAACACGAATTGATTCCTATGACTCCCTGTTCATCCAGTGTACGGCGACGTAGCATGCTAACTGCACTGCGCTGTCAGCGCTGGTGTGGCTCGTTGTCTTAGCAGGGGAGAAACGGGGACATGGGGAGGGAGGATCTCGCAGCTGTACCGTATGGCCTCTGTCTCGTCCACGCAGCCACACTGGCAGTTCAATTTGCCTCGTTTCACTACCGATAGCATATCATTCACGTCATGCCCATTAAACAGTCTGCTTTATATGCCACCTGACGGGAGAACCTTCTTCGGTCCCTCTCTCTTCTCTCTCTCTGCTCTCTCTCTCTCTCTCATCTCTCTCGCTCTCGCTCCTCTCTCTCTCTCTCTCTCTCTCTCTCCCCAACCAACCAACCATCCTCCTCCGTCCCGCTGCCCTCCGCCCTTCCTCCTCTCGCTCCCTCCCTCAAACTCCGCTCTCGCGTCCTCGCCTGCGCGCTCCCTCGCCTCTCCCTCTCCCCTCTCTCTCCTCTCCTGCTCCTCCTCTCACTCGCTCCCTCGCTCCCTCTCCCTTATTTCTCCTCTCATCTCCTCCCTCCTACCTCTACTGTACTCGTCCTCTCTGACACCTGCAGGTCCTTCTACTCTCTCACACACACACCTCCTCCTCCACGGCCCTCCTCTGCACACGAGGCGCAAAAAACACACACTGAAATTGAATGTCCGAGTTAGCTGCTGGGCGTCCTCAAGCTTGCTCCATCTGGAGGGAAGTCTGAAGCGGTGGTTGTACTTTCCTCCACATCCCTCCTCCCCCCCGGGTCAAAACCCCCCTCCTTATAGGGACGGAGAGAGAGGTGGAGAGACGGGAGAGACGGAGAAAGATGGGGAAGCGAAGCCGAGCGGACAGGAAGTCAGCGCAGGGTGGGAGTCCCAGGCTTCCTGCGGTGAGAGCGGGGGGAGTGCACCAGGATCATGTTGCTCCGCCTCCCTCCCAGCCCGGCTCTCCCTTGCGGGGTTATGAGATTAGGAGGGTTTAAATCGCCTTTTAATCTGCTTGGGTCTCCCTTCAGCGGTGTTACAGACCCGCTCTCTTCAACCTTTTGGGCGGCATTACCAACTGCCTCCCTCCTCCTTTCCCTCTCTCCCCTCCCCTCTCCCTACCTTCACTTCCTCTACCTTCCCCTCTCCCCCCTTTCTCGCTCTCCCCCTCCCTCCCCCCACTATAGAAAACAGGGAACCCCCCCTGTCCCACACGGCCCCCAGCAACACCTTTGGGTGCTTGATGCGCTCCCCTCTCTCCCTCTCTCCCTCTCTCCCTCCCTCTCTCTCTCTCTCTGCCTCTTTTTCCCTCCCTCCCTCCCTCCCTGCCTCGCACCTGTTCATGCCGAACCCTGATTGGTGTTTGATGAGAAGCCGATGGACCAGTGAGGAGAGGATGGCAGGGAGAGCGAGGTGGGATGTGTATTTAGGGTACAATGGTGTCTATTAAGGGAGTGTTAATCTCAGACCTTTGATGTGTGGTGATTAGTGATGTCTGACTCATAGAGAGGGGAGAGAGAGAGAGAGAGAGAGAGAAAGAGAGAGAGAGAGAGAGAGGGCAAGAAAGAGAGCAAATCTCTACGCCACAGCCTCCTGTGTCAGTCTCAGTTATTTTGCTTGAAAACCCCCCAGACACAAACACAGCCCGTGGGTGTTCACATTCATCTTCTCACACATACAAACACCCAGAGGCTAAAGGGTTAGCTGCGGAACGAGCCTTGCAGTCTCTCATGGAACGCTGCCTGGAGATCTGTGTGGATTCTAAAGGGGGAAGTTTCTTGTAAGGTTTCTCCTGGTGGTGATTAAGAAGTGTGTGTTTTGTATCCTTGATCAGGGTATGGTTCAATGGTGGAACGTTTGACTGCGGAGCAAAAGGTTGCGGGTTTAAATCTCCCAGGTAATAAACGGCAATTTGGAATCTGCCGAAGGAAAGTATCTACTTAATGAATGCAAGATAAATATAGGCATGTTTACCTTTAAAGGCTCCAGTACAGCAGTATTCACTTCTTGTATTCCCATCAGAAAACCCACTTTAACAAAACGAGTGTGGTTGCTACATGGTAACACATTCAGAGCAGCTGCCCTGGGTCCTTTTAAATATATTTAGCAGTGTCGTCTGGCCTGTAGTGGTGGATATACCGTCCGTCCCCTCTCCCTCCTTCCTCCTCCCTTTTACCTCTCTACATCTTTCTCCCCTCTCTGCCTCTCCCACACACCCCCTTTCCACCTCCCTCCCTCTTCCACCCCCTCCGTACTCAGGGGTCCAGTGCAAATATCGCACTGTTCATCCTCTCTTCATCACCAACACCCAAACTAGGACACACACGCATCGGTAATCGATGACGGACTCAGGTCGTCGGAACGTTCGACGTGTCGCTCACCATGGCAACGCCGCGGGTCTCCTTCACAATGATGCAATGGTGTCACTGCTGTCACCTGTCGGCCCATACAAAGATGTGTGTTGTAGAGAGAGAGCATGTGTGTGTGTGTGTGTGTAGAGAGAGAGTGGTGTGTGTGTGTAGAGAGAGAGCATGTGTGTGTGTAGAGAGAGAGAGAGAGTGTGTGTGTGTGTATGTAGAAAGAAAGAGAGAGAGTGTGTGTGTGTAGAGAGTGAGTGTGTGTGTGTAGAGAGAGAGAGTATGGGTGTAGCGCGCGCGTGGGGGTGTCGCGCGCGCGTGTGTGTGTCGCGCGCGAGTGTGTGTTGCGACTCGCGAGCGCGCGTGTGTGTGTGTCGCCAGCAGCGCGCGTGTGTGTGTCGCGCCAGCTCGCTGTGTGTGTCTCGCGCCGCGTGTGTGTGTCGTGGGCGCAGCGTGTGTGTGTCGCGCTGCCCTCGTGGTGTGTCTTCGGCGCTAAGGTGTGTGTTGTCTCGGCGCGCGTGTTTTGTCTCGGGCCGCGCGTGTGTGCGTCCGCGGCGCGCGCGCGCGTGTGTCGTGGCTGGGCGCGCGTGTGTGTGTCGCGCGCGCCCTATAGTGTGTGTCGCGCGCGCGTGCGTGTGTCGTGGGCGCGCGTTCGTGTTTCGTGGGCGCGCTTGTCGTGGCGCGCGCGCTGTGGTGTTTGTGTGTCGCGCTTGCGTGTGTGTGTGTCGCACGTTCGTGTTGGGGTCCGCGCCGCGCGCGTGTGTGTGTGTCGCGCTCGCGCGTGTGTGGGTTCCGCGCGCGCGCCTGGTGTTTCGCTCCCGCGTGTGATGTTGATCTGGGCGGCGCGTGTGTGTGTATGCGCGAGAGAGTGTTGTGTCAGCCGGGAGAGCTTGTGGTGTCTTATAGCGCGCGCGCGCGCGCGTGTGTCGTGGAGAGGTGTTGTGTCTCGCGCCAAGCCAGTGTGCTTGTAGTAGCGCGAGCGTGCGTGTGTCGTGGAGCGCGTGCGTGTGTCGCGTTGGCGAGCAGTGTGTGTGTCGCGCGCTCGTGTGTTTGTGTGTGTCGCGCGCGTGTGGTGTGTGTGCGCGCGCGGTGTGGGATGTGTTGCTGTGTCCGCGCGCGTGTGTGTGTGTGTTGGTGTGTGTGTGTAGTCGCGGCGCGCGCGCGTGGTGTGTGTGTGTGTGTTTAATGGAGAATCGCCTCAGGACTCCATCCTGCCCGGTTCAGGGGGATTTCATAATATAATCCGTTTGCCAATCAGGAAGTGAAGAAACCACACGGATCTCGTCTCTCTCTCTCTCTCTCCCCCTCTCTCTCTCTCTCCTCTCTCTCTCGTCCGTCCTTTTCTCATTTTTTCTCCTATTTTCGCTCCTCTTCTGGGCCTTCCGCCCGTCTGCCATCCGCCCCTAAGTCCGCTGCAGACGAACAAATGCATCTATCTCCACTGACAGACACACCCAGCTCTCCTCCCTGTGTGGTCTCCTGAGTGGTTGGCTCCTGTCAATGACCCCAAGGTTCTGTGGCAGAGGGCGACAGAACCTGTCCTGATTGGCTGGCAGGGGCAGGCGTGTTTTGCAGAGAAATTCAGAGCGCACTTGTCGGCTTGTGTCTCTTCAAAGCGAATGAAAGGCTTTTCAGACTGGGTCACACAGCACCATGAACCTGCAGGAGTTAAGTCTGAGCACCTTTTTTACACGTGAAAACCTCCCCTGTCCCTTTGTGTCTTGTTTGTTTTCGTGTGTTTGTATTGTTTTTTTTTTTTTTTTATTTATATTGTTTTTTTTTTTTTTGATTTTTTTTTGTGTTTTTGATTAAGTTTTGTTCATAGCTTTTTGCATATAATAAAACAAAAAACAAAAAAAACTACGGAAAGAGCCTTCGATTTCGTCCCATTTTTTATAATGTCATCTCCTTCCTGAAAATCGCTACTGTGGTTCGTACTTCTCGTACACTACTCTCGGCACCGTATACCGTTATGTTTGTGGTCCCTCCGAATCGCTTCTTTTAATTCCGATCTCAAGATTGGTCCAAACCCCAGTCCAGCTTCCTTTGTCCGGTTTCCTATGAATCTAACTACGCCCTTCTTTCACATGACGAGCTTGGACGTACCCTCTGAACACAGCACACGCACCAAACACACACACACACACATATTGCTGACACACCACATACTGGACCCACACACACAGCCTCCCCCCCCACACAAACACATGTATCCTCCATCGTCACTTGTTTCCCGTCACATGCCTCACCTCACCCTCTTCTCTTCCCAATAACATCAGAGCCTTTGGTATGTGCCATACTCTAATCTCACCCCATTGTTAAAGGGTTGTTTGTGTATACTTTGTGTGTGTTAGTAAGAGGGGGTGTGGGTGAAAGGGGTGGAATTGGGGTGTCTATGGAGGAGGCTATGAAGATACCAGATACGGAGGGTCGAAAGGTAAAGAGTGATTCTCAGCAGTGCATAGAGAACAGTGTGGGACCTGTATTGACTTTAAGAGGGGGCATTCACCCGGCCCACACCCTCTTACACCCCACAACTGACACACAACCACACACACCCGTCACCCACACAGCCAACCCCCACAACCCTCCCGCGCTTCGACACACCCCCCTGCGTACTCTCACCCCCCCCCCCCCACTCTCCACTTCTCGCCCCACCCCCAACACACCCTCGTACTCTCCCCACCCCCCCGCAGGTTGCCCCACCGCAAGGGGTGCCACAAGGCCGCCCGGAACGATGCGGGAAGTGAGAGTGAGTCGCAGATCTGAGTGGAAACAGCGAAACAGGCGATCGCGCACAAACACACGAAAGGCAGGAGGATACGATAGATGCAGAGTAAGGCAGAGTTATAACCGAGAAGAAGTAAGGGACGAAGGAGCGGCACGTGATAGTTGGGGATAGGGTTGAGGCTCCGAAGCCTCATGAAAAGGAACCCCAGAGCTCAAAGGGGTGAATAGTTGGTGTATTCCTACGCTGTTAGCGCACGTTGGAGTCAAGATGGATGAGCGAGCGTATGTAAGCAGGGGGGGGGAAAAGGGAGGCGCTGGCGAAGGTAGGAATAGAGAAGCTTGCGAGAAAAGTTCTTGAAGAGCATTCGTGTAAACATTTTGCCTCCAGCCATGGTCTTACTGTGAGTATAGATGACTTTGGTTTTGCATTTGCAGATCCCAGCACGATCATCATGTGTCACGTTGGAATCCATTTGTCGTGGCCCCCTCCGGCTTGCAACCACATTAGGCAATCTGTTTTCATCAGCCTGGAGTGGAGGGTCAGTTTATACAGAGAGAGACAAGCCGGTTGTCTAGGGACGACTGACGCTGATGGAGCAGTGGGGGCTCGCCCGGGTTGGAGGAAACACGCCCGGATAATTCAACAAAGATATCCTGTCTTTCCACAAATGTTCGATTTGTGTTCATGTTGACGGATGTCTGTCTGTCTGTCTGTCTATCTGTCTGTCTATCTGTCAGTCAGTCAGTCAGTCAGTCTGTCTGCCTCGATAGTCTGTAAGTATGTCTGTCTTCTGACAAATATTGTATCGGGCAGTATTGTATTGAATTCAGTGTGAAGCCTATGTTAGAGACATGTACTTTACACCATTAGTAAATACATTATTATTGTATTATTATAAACACTGACATTTGTAAAACAATGGGATCAGAAAATGATCAAGACTTGGGATCAATGTCTTGTGATGATGTATCAATGTTTGTAAAACCTCAAGTCCAGAGGTAATTTTGCACACATGTTCGGCAAAAGGCTTCAAAAAGGATCATCATCTAAGATCTTCTCAAACATTCAAAGGTGAATAATCTGTAACAACATCTGCTGTTCCTCCTCCCAGTTCCTCCTCACTGTGAGTGCTGTTGAGTTGTGTTTCCTGGGTAACCGCGAGCGTACGTGAGCAACATTCTTGATGTTGTGAGAACAGAGAAGAAGTCTCACATTAATCCGAGACACTGACACTGTTTGGAAAGTTCTGGGAAAAGCACAGTAACTGTGTGTGTGCATGTGTGTGGACTGCATATCGGTGTGGATGTGTGTACAGTATTTGTGTGCGTGTCTGTAATTGTGTGCGTGTGTGTTTTGTATTTGTGTGCAATGTTTGTGTGTGTGTATTAGCATGTTTTGTTGAACTGTGTGTACTATGTAAGTGTGTGTGTGTGTTCGGTGTCCATTTGTGTGTGTGTGTGTGTTGTAGATAAGTGTGTGTTCAGTGAAATGTGTGTTTGTACCACACAAGTGTGTGTGTGTGTGCAGCGTGTGGTAGGACGTACCCGCAGGACCCTGACAGCCCCGGGGGGACAGGGTGAGCATGTCCACACACAGGAACGTGGTCAAACAGGTCAAAAGGTCATTCCTACTTCCTGGTTCGTGTGTGGGCTTACGCTTGGCAGCCGCTGGAGATAAGCTCTCTCTGTATCTGCAGGACACCAAAGCCTGTTCGCAGCCTGTCTGAGCCCCGGCGCAGGCTCGGCAGTAAGCTGGAGGTAAGCACTGCGGGAGACAGGGAGGCGTCGACGGGGAGAGACCAGGCTGGCAGACGGTGGGGATTGGATCAGGGGGGGTCCATCAAATATTTACAGTGGTGGCGAGGCTTTCTCTCGACGCACAACACAGACACTCGCACGCACGTACAGACGGAACGCACACCCGCATGTACGCACCCGCAGTACGCACCCGACCACAAACGAGCGGATGTACGTCCGCACACGTACGCGCATCCCTTGCGAAGGCGTGTACGCAGACATACAGTACATACGCGCGCACAAATATGCACACGTATTCAGATGTGGGTGTTTGCAGACGTATGCCTAGTAACACACTCGCACACACACGCGCATGTTTGCATGCTTCATGAAGTCCTTGGTGAACGTTGCAACGAATCATAACACGACGCGAGCGTTCTCCACAGTGATAATAACGTCCCTCAGGACCAACACTTGTGTGTTGAACAGTGTGTTTTACCTTCATGCTGAACATGTGTATGAGATGAATGTGGGTAGTGCCTGTCTGTCATGCATAGATAGACACTAGAGTACAAGGAAGGAGCCATGGTGAGCTCAAGATGTACACAGCAGGGTTTGAAGTATTTGAGGAATTTGATGTATTTGAAGGATTTTAGGTTGTCAAGATAGTTTTAGGGCGTTTGAGGTGTTTTTGGAATGTGTTTTAGTAGGTTGTTTTGGTGGTTTAGGAATCTGAGGTATGTTAGGTTGTTTTGGTTGTTTGATAATTGGTGTTATTTCGTTGAGGTCACGCACACACAGGACAGGAGTTCTAGACATGCCCGACGGAAAGGTGGAAACAGGAAATGGTGAAAAATTTAAAAAAGATCAGAGAAAAGACAAAACGGACCTTGTTTTGCTACCGTCACCTTGGCGATTGCAGCGATAACGATGCTGCCGGAGGAAGAACAAACCCTCAACTGGTATTAATTCATCAACTGCATTGCTGCAAAATCCTATTAGTTCTCTGTGGGGACAAAATGTCAATGCAATTTCTCAGACCGTAAATTTAGATAATGAAAGTCCCATGTTTGGTGTAATTTTTTAATGCTGACTCGAGCGAGTCGGATATTTAGCTTGGTTGATTCATTTTTGGAGAAGGGACCGAGGAGACCTCCTTGTGTTGTCAAAAGCCGTTTGTGACAACAGAACCCTTCTCACTTGGATGAGTTTAATGAATTTGCTTTCATAGATATTTATTTTGGGGGGGGAGGAGGGGGATCGTTGTTGACTATATTTCAGCTTGGCTGTGATCATTTCAATTTTTCTCCTTTATACCGTTGTGGCTTTAAGTGAAAAGGAGGAGGGAGCTGGTTAGATGAACAGGTTGTGGTAGAAAAATGGATTGAAAGACACCCAGCACAATCAGCTGAATGCATGAAGGATGAGTTGCTGAATGTGAAACGGTCGCCATTCCAATGTTGCATGCATGCAGTGTCGGGGGCCGATGCCTCACACATACATGCTGAAGTTTTAATGAGCGATGCTCGGCATACTAGTCAAGAAAGAACTTGGCAGTGTTTCACATTTGACTTGGCTTTGAAATGTTCGGGTGTGTGTGTGTGTGATTGTGGGTTTTGTTTGTGTGAGAGACACTCCACTTACTGTGTGTGTGTGTGATTGTGTGTGTGTGTGTGTGTGAGAGAGAGACACTCCACGTACTGTGTGTGGTGTGTGTGAGAGAGACACTCCACGTACTGTGTGTGTGTGTGGTTGTGTGTGTGTGTGAGAGAGACACTCCACATACTGTGTGTGTGTGTGACCAGAAGTAGGACACCTGCTAGATGAAGGACGCAGGGTCTTCTCCTCACTCAGCTGATCCACGCCAGGAGAAGCGGCGAGGCGGCTCTTTAGGAGGCGTGTCGTTGATAGAAGGAGCATCAAAGCTCGCTCCGCCTTCCAACTTCAGAGAAAGTAGGCCTGCTTTCTGTCTGGTCGCCTCTCCCATGTGGCCAGTACTGATTTTACCACGACTTTTCTAAATACGGCGACTTTTGTTTTCCTGTATAGTTCAGTCCCAGAGGACCCCCCTTCCACTCCCAGAGGACGTATTTGAGACCAGAGCAAAATGCTAATCAGCCCACAACTTTTCTGTTTGTGACTAACATGCTATTTTAGTGCGCTCGTGCACGTTGAACCAATCAGCGGCAGAGTTCCAACACTGACTCATGTGTAGAGAGTCAGGATTGGGCCACTTGCCACTGCAGCAAAAAGTAATGATAACACTCTAGGTTGCATAACTTTAAATGTGTTTAAAAAAAGGGTATAATCGTTTTTTTAGTCAGTAATATAAAATGTGATCAAACTGTCTTGAATCTGATGTGCTGTCATTGCTCAATTGCCAGTGGCTCAAAGAGTAACTATGACCCCCAATTTCAACCACAGTCCCATCATGTTTTTCCAAAACGTTATTTTCATGAATAATCATTTTAGGGCTTCCTAAAACACTCTCGATGATACATGAACGAGTCCAATTATCATACACAAACCTTCCCTGTGATGTGTCAGAGTACCTCATAAAAAGTACTCAGAAATCACACGTCTTCAAAAGTTCATAGTTACTACGGACAAGAAAAGCAGTGATTTATCACGGAACAAGCACAGATTCTTCTAATGTCTGGGAGGTTGTTGTGAACAGACAAACAGACAAAGTGAGCCATAGAGCTGATGGTTGCAGGTACATATTAAAAATAACACTTTTATAAAGATTTGTCAAAATCAGTCAGTTCCGGAAAAATAGGTTTTGTTGTTTAGTTCCACTTTGAGGTTGAGTCTCTCCCTGTCTGTCTGCACACAGTAATATGGTCGGGTTTCTTTCTTCATCTCCTGCTTTTCACTAATGGCTTATCATTCTGGCAGTCATGGCAACACGGCTTCGCTCAATGACGAGAACACTTCCCGTTCCTCTCCTCTGTCCTTGAGAAGCACAAAGGACCTGGAGGCTGAGGGAGTTCAAGAGGACCTGAGAGGTGGAGACAGACACCAGCATCAGACCACCCCTTCTTACTAGCTCCTGGGATGGAAGGATGGATGGATGGATGATGGATGATGGATGGAAGGATGGAAGGATGGAAGGATGGATGGATGGAAGGATGGAAGGATGGAAGGATGGAAGGATGGAAGGATGGAAGGCTGGAAGGATGGAAGGATGGAAGGATGGAAGGATGGAAGGATGGAAGGATGGAAGGATGGATGGATGTTATGAGTTTTACCGTGACTACCTTGTCAAAAACTCTTAGCATGCAAGGGAGGAGAGCTGGGGTTAAAATGTTACATTCGATTCAGTTAGCCGAAGCTTTCATCCCAAGAGAGGTACATGGTTTATAGAGGAAGTGGAGCGAAAGCTCAAAGATCAAAGTGTGAAGATCTAACAGTATTGGAGTGGTCGGAGTCGAGGAACGGTCCCAAGTAACACAAAGATCTCCATTTCCAAACTACAGTGCAAAGAACAACATCTCAACGACTTAATGACAGTGCCATACACACATCCTTTTAGGTGGATTGTTTGTGTTCTTGTTCTTGAGTTACGCATCAATAATATGAAAAGGTTCCGTCCCTCCGTTGTGGGGTGGTGTAAGAAGGGTCCAAGCAAATATAAAACATATTCTCTTAGCTTCAAAATGTCCTAAAATACCAAGACACCACTCCGCTGGTCCAAGGGCAGTAAAATCAGTTAAATGGACTAATGGCTTGTCATGAAACTACAAATTGTGGTTCATAAATGTCATATTAACATTACTGAGTATTAAGAGGCTAATAAAGCCCCATAAAGGATGTCTGCTCGGCTGTATAAAAACGAGCCAGAGATCATGATTCTTGTGAAATGGGGCCACATTAATGGAATTAGAGACCTTGTTCTTGTCTCTGAGCGAGGTGTGGGTGAGGGGTGTGGTTTCCGTTCCCCCTGGGGAGCCTCTGATGAGGGAGGAGCCCCAACCTGTTGACGTCTGTGAACTTTTTGAATGATTCCCTGAAGTTTTCCGATAAGAGTCCCCACACAGGATCGTATTCCGAGCTTCGCCTTCAGCTTTTCAATCAGCGTCACCTCGAACGACTCCGTTTACAACACAGGAGAGGAGGGATAGCAGTAATAGGTCCCGTCGACTCATTTTGCATGCTAAACGTGCGCATGCACACGTGCCCGCACGCGCGCGCTCAGAAGAACGCACGTGGACTCATGTACACGCAGAAGCACACACAGACTCACGTACACACACATACATTTAGACTTGTGAACAAACACACACAGACACAGAAGCACACACACACACATACACAAAATATGAAATATGTGTTTAATCACTTCAGGCCTCTGCTCAGAGCCACTGTGTGCTGGAGGGATGTAGGGGGGCCGAAGCGTCAGAGAGAGAGGAGGAGACGGACAGAGAGGAAATGACGGAGAAAAGGAGAGAGATATAAAAGGAGATAGAAAGCAAAGCGAGAGAAAGAGAAAGAAAAAGAGGAGCGCAAAAAGAAAGGCTGAGTGAAAACAAGAAAGAGGAGAGAGAGAGAGAGAGCAAAGAGAGCAAAGAGAGCGACAGAATGAGTGAAATAGATAAATGGAGGGAGAGAATTAGGCGAAAAAAGAGAAAGGCAGAGGGAAAGAGAAAAAGGGGGGGGTGACTGGGCAGAAGTATAGAGGTTTTTCTCTCTGCAGCGGGTATCATTTGAAGCGGTTTCCAGCAGAGGCTCATCTAACAGTCTCTGGGTCAACAGCTCCACTGTAAACCACATGTCCACTCCCATCCTCCCTGTCCACTCCCATCCTCCCTGTCCACTCCCATCCTCCCTGTCCACTCCCATCCTCTCTGTCCACTCCCATCCTCCCTGTCCACTCCCATCCTCCCTGTCCACTCCCATCCTCTCTGTCCACTCCCATCCTCCCTGTCCACTCCCTGTCCACTCCCATCCTCCCTGTCCACTCCCATCCTCCCTGTCCACTCCATCCTCCCTGTCCATTCCCACCCTCCCTGTCCACTCCCATCCTCCCTGTCCACTCCCATCCTCCCTGCCCACTCCCATCCTCCCTGTCCACTCCCATCCTCCCTGTCCACTCCCATCCTCCCTGTCCACTCCCATCCTCCCTGTCCACTCCCATCCTCCCTGTCCATTCCCACCCTCCCTGTCCACTCCCATCCTCCCTGTCCACTCCCATCCTCCCTGCCCACTCCCATCCTCCCTGTCCACTCCCATCCTCCCTGTCCACTCCCATCCTCCCTGTCCACTCCCATCCTCGTTGCCCACTTCCATCCTCCCCGCCCTGCATTTCATTGCTGTTCAGTCCTTGTACATGAAAACAGGTCAGCAAACTGTTTTAATATCAATGGATAAAAAGTTCAGTTTTTAACAACAGTACAGCCCTCCGAATTTAATAGGTTCCTGTAAAGGCACAAGTCACTCGCTGTTTTAATTGCACCGCCCTTGAAAAAGATGTTGAAAGCATTTTTCATTTAAATTAGTGTGGGAACGTTTTAACAAATGATACATTAGACTGTGGATTAGCTTCCAATTTCCTCTCCTCCCTTCTCCCCTCCACTCATCTCTTCCCCTCCCACCCCACCCCCTTCCTCCCCTCATCCTCCCCACATCCCTCTCCCGCCTCCGCAGAGAGATCTCTCTCCTTGTGGTCCGCTGCACCTCCGCAGCTCGGCGAGGTCGAGGCGTTCCTCAGGGTGCTACTCTGGGACCTCGTGTTTTCTAATGAATGTCAGCCCACAGCGGGGGGGCGGAGGGGAGGGCGCCCGGATAAACCCCCGTGTTTGGAAAGATCATCATCATTACTGTTTGGGTAATGGGAGGAGGACTGAGAGTCCCCGGTGTTCATCGTGACTGAACGCGGGGAAACAGGGGTGAAGGAATGGGTTCGCGGTACCCAAGACAGCTGAGGTGAAGGCAGCATGCCTGGCGGTGAACGTACTCAATCGTGACACGTGCAGAGTGGTGGTCCATCGACCACCTGCCATCCCTTCAGCCTGGACAACCTGGGCCTGAACCTCCTTCCCCCCCTTACCCAGATTCTACCCTGCCACCCCTCACCCCACCACCCTCTACCGAACTATACCCCACTCCATTACCCCTCACCCTTGTCACCCACCCCCTGAACTATCTACACCCCTGCCAAGACCAAACTCCCTCATCGAGGGTTTCGGTTGGATGTACGTGCAGCATCTGTAACGCCCTTTCCGACACAGCTTGTAAACAGGGATATCCGAATGGAATTTGATTCAGACGAGAAAAAAACGAACAAACATGGAGGCTCTGTCGATCGCCAGGGTAACCCGAGGTGGCAGAACCCTTCTCCATGAGTGGGGCGTTATGTAGCCAGCGTTCCGTTCCACCCCATTTAACGATGGCTGAGTCCTCCGACATGCTCCCATCCAGTCCTCTCAGTTCATTAGAGACGACATCCACAGCACCTGTCTTAACGACACAGCTGTCTTAACGAGACAGAAACAATTAGTGCACATTCATCCACTTAACAAGGCGGGTTCAATTAGAGCTCAGGTCTACTGATGCCAGACTTCTGGCCTGTTGATGCTGATGGAATCACCTTGCAGGCAACAGATACGTTCTCAGTCGATGGTTGGCTTTTACAACAAGTGAAATCAATGCTGGATTGAAATGATGTATGGCTGTAGCGATTAGTAAAAACACTGCACAAAGGCATTGCTTACGTAATTATGTTCTGCTCTACTCTTCTCTAAAATCCTTTACTCTGTGGTCCTCTACTCTACAATCCTTGACTTTAGTGTACTGCACTCTACTCAGCTGTACTCTACAATGTTGTGTCCTAATGCACACACGTTTGCATGTGCACTTTAGGTAGAGAGGGACGCTGTTTCATTTCCAATGTCACTGTAACACGTTCATGATTGGAAATAACAAAAAAAACACACTTGATAGCCTACAATCATTTACCCTTCTCTATTCTACTCTCCTCTGCTCTGATCTACTCCGCAGTCCTCTTCTCCGGGCTCACTGGATCGATAAGACTTACAGCACTGTGTAATCATGTCGTCTGACCATAGTCACATTAAATCCTCAGTGCTGTGTGTGTGACTGAGTCTGTAGACTGTCCTGCATGTTGTGCTGCCCTGGAGGTCAGCAGGGCTATGTAGAGCGGGGTAGAAGAGAGTGAAGACAGAGAGATAGAGAGCGCGAGTGAGAGATAGAGAGAGTACAAGAGAAGATAGATAGCTCCGTATCTATCTATCTATCGAGACACACAGTGATCGGCCTACTACATGCTCGCTCCTCTCTCTCTCTCTCTCTCTCCTCTCTCATCCTCTGACTCTCTCTCCCTCTCTCTCTCTCCGCGCAAAAAAATATAACAAAACAAAAAAGAAAAGTCTCAACTAATGCTCTTCCAGAAAAGCCCAGATCTCAGAAAACAAACAACGTTTACATTCTTTGAAACACCACACTAGAGCACACCCTCTCCTATGACTACCTGGGATCAAATCAGTGCCTCTGGAACTTTGGACTGGCAGTGAATGCGCTGAAGGACAAGCCTCTAGAGCCTTTTTTGCAATTCGAAAAAAATCCATAAAATAGACATACCAATCAAATCTGGCAAAAATATTTGATAGCATAATAGCACCAATAGCGCTATCTGGAAGTGAGGTTATGGGGTCCACTCAGTCAGCACTGACTACACTAATGGGACAAGCATCCAATAGAGACTCTGCATGCTGAATTCTGTAGAATCATATTGAACATACAAAGAAAAAACCACCCACCAATGCATGCAGAGCAGAATTAGGGCCGATACCCACTAATTATAAACATTAAAAAAAGATCACTAAAATTCTGGATATATCTTAAATTAGTCCCCAAGATACACTACAATTTTGAGCACTGGAAACCCAAGAACTGAACCCCCTAAAGAGTCCTCTCAGTCAGCTGGTCATGAGACTAACTAACCAACCCATTGCCCCATCTCAGATCAGCACTGCTCCACAATCAAAAATCAGAGTAAACCAAATTGTCCAACAAACCAAAAAGGCCTATCTGGAACATTGGAACGACCAAACCAAAACACAAAACAAACTAAATTGCTATCGGGCCCTAAACAGAAACTATGAATTGGCTAAATATCTTTATACTGTAAAAAATGTAAAACAGAGACAGATCCTGACCAAATACAGGATCAGTGACCACAGTCTGGCCATTGAGAAAGGCAGACATAAGAAAACCTGGTTACCGGAAGAGTCCAGAGTGTGTAGCCACTGTACGACAGGTGAGGTAGAGACAGAGATGCACTTCCTACTACACTGCCAACGGTACAAAAATACCAGACAGCATTTCTTTGACAAATTTGAATCCCTTGTACCATCGTTCACTTCACTGTCTGATGACGATAAGCTAAAAGTGCTCTTAGGGGAGGGACACACAGCCCCCCTATCTGGACGATTTGTAAAAGAGTGCCATGAAATCAGGGAAAACCTGAATGTAATGTGACCAACCTTGAAATTATATTTGTAATATGTGTTGTCCACCTAAATGTTGCTATTTACTGATGTAGTATTATTTATTTATTTTTGATTTGTTGTTTTCTGGTCTTGACACTTTGTTGTCACCACATGTTCCGGATAATACTGACTGTAGTTCCTTATGTTGTTTTTGGTGTTGTTAATGTATGGTTGTCTGTTGTTGTGCATCTTGCTTTGGCAATACGGTCGTAATGACTGTCATGCTAATAAAGCCAAATTGAATTGAATTGATTGAGGAGAGAGAGAGAGAGAGAAGTAGCGAGGCGAGAAGCGATCAGAGAGGTCATGAGAGAGATCGAGTAGAGAGAGCGTAGATGAGAGAGACTGAGGGCCTGATATGTAGTAGTTTGTTGTTTGAGTCATCTCTCTGGTGTCATTCAGGTCATCTTGACCTGCTGTTTTCATGCTTGTGTGTGTGTGTGTGTCTTGGTGTGCCTTGGCTCTTACTTGGGTGTGTCTTGGGTGTGTGTCTTTGATGTGTGTGTGGGTCATCTTGACCTGCGACTTTCATGCTTGGCTAAGTGTGTGTGTGTGTTTCGGGCGTGTCTTGGCTCGTTGCTTGGGTGTGTCTTGGGGTGGGCGTCATTAGTGTGTGTGTGTATCTTTTGGGTGTTTGCCTTGGTGTGTGTGTGTGTCTTGTGTGTGTGTGTATCTTGGCTGTGCGAGTGTGTATCTTGGGTGTGCTTCTTCTCTTCTCACCTCTATCTCTTTCTGTCATTACCTGCCCCCCTCTCTGTCTCCTGTTCCATCAGCCCAGCGCAGAGTGAAGGGCCTGGGGAGGAAGGCTCCGATGAGCCGGCGTCTTCAGATGGATGTCCTCCGTGTCATGGTGACCCAGCTGTGTCAGATATACAGCAGAATCAACAAGTCATAACTCATTTAGTGCAACCCAGACAAGACCAAACCGTGCTACTCAAACTCTCTCTACCTAACTCAGATGAAACTCCCTCTACCTAACCCAGAGCAAAACTCTGTACTAAACCCTTCTACCTAACCCACACTAAACTACAGTGCCAAACTGCAGAATGCGTTTTAGCTCTGTGTTAAAACAGGGTTTGAACATTCTGACTGAAAAACGTCTTGCATAGCTCACAGAACATATTTTGATACAAAGATGATGTGATATCATGTATGATTCATGATATAGACATGAAGGGTGAACCTACAGTGTATGTACGTCAGCACTCTAAGAAAGTTTCCCCAACATTTTACAAGGAGTGTGAAACCCCTGCTGAAATAAAACGCACTGCACACACACACACACACACACTTACACATCCATACACACACACACACACACACACACATACAAACACACACACTCCCATAGCACAGCACACACACTGTACATGTTCAAACACACACAAACACAAAGGGGATCGCGTCCTCACATCCCAGCCTTTGCCAACGCAATCAAAGCAAACCCATGAAATATGCATCTAAAACGGCATATGGTTTAAATCACAAGGGGATAGCTTCAGGTCCCGGGTGTGGGAGAAAGATCCACCTCAGGGAGCTGTGGGGCCGAGGCTTCCCTGGATAGGAGCCACCGACACTGGGGAGAGACAGATGGTGAGTTGCCTGTCAGGTTGCAGGGTGAAGAGAGAGGTTTCACACACATGGAGGGGGTCAGGGCTGGGTCTAGGCTGCCAGAACATGCCTGTGTATGGGGAACAGATGGTGGACCGAACCACAATGATCCTTGGTCTGAGGAGGAAGGAGACGGAGGGATGGGACCTGGAGGATAGGGACTGGGATGGAGGATAGGAAGGAAGAGGAGGGTAGAGATAAGAGAGGAAGAGGAGGAGGGTTAGAGATGGGAGAGGAAGAGGAGGAGGGGTAGAGATGGGAGAGGAAGAGGAGGAGGGGTAGAGATGGGAGAGGAAGAGGGTAGAGATAAGAGAGGAAGAGGAGGAGGGTAGAGATGGAGAGGAAGAGGGGTAGAGATAAGAGAGGAAGAGGAGGAGGGTAGAGATGGGAGAGGAAGAGGAGGAGGGTAGAGATGAGAGAGGAAGAGGAGGAGGGTTAGAGATAAGAGAGGAAGAGGAGGAGGGTTAGAGATGGGAGAGGAAGAGGAGGAGGGGTTAGAGATGGGAGAGGAAGAGGAGGAGGGTAGAGATGAGAGAGGAAGAGGAGGAGGGTAGAGATGAGAGAGGAAGAGGAGGAGGGTAGAGATGGGGAGAGGAAGAGGAGGAGGGTAGAGATGGGAGAGGAAGAGGAGGAGGGTAGAGATGAGAGAGGAAGAGGAGGAAGGTAGAGATGGTAGAGGAAGAGGAGGAGGGTAGAGATGAGAGAGGAAGAGGAGGAGGGTAGAGATGGGAGAGGAAGAGGAGGAGGGGTAGAGATGAGAGAGGAAGAGGAGGAAGGTAGAGATGGGAGAGGAAGAGGAGGAGGTAGAGATGGAGAGAGGAAGAGGAGGAGGGTAGAGATGAGAGAGGAGGAGAGGAGGAAGGTAGAGATGGGAGAGGAAGAGGAGGAAGGTAGAGATGAGAGGGAGGAGGCGGGGGGTAGGGAGAAGAAATAGGGCGGAGGAAGAGGGTAAGGATGAGCGAGGAGATGAAAGGGCAGGGAGGAGAGAGAGGAAGAGGAGGGTATGGATAAGAGAGAGGGTTGGGAGGAGGGGAGGGAGGAGAGAGAGGGAGGGGAAGGGAGGGAGGGAGGGAGGAGAGAGAGAAGGAGGCAGGAAGGCTGAATGGAAGAGGGAGAGGTAATGGATTCTATAAGACTGAAGGAGAGGCGAGTGTCAGGGCCCCGGAGAGAAAGAGAGGATGAGGGGTCAGATGTTTTTGGCAGTTGATGCCTTGATAGAACTACTGAAGAGAGGAAGAAGTAAAGAGAGAGAGAGGAGAGCGAGAGAGGACAGAGAGGCCGTTTAGGACGGAAAGATGTCCAGAGATATAAACACACAAGAGTGGTTTGGAGGGACTGTGAAGCAGAAGCAGCTCGTTCACATCTCCTGTCCACATCTCCGAATCAATCATGAGTCGTTTAGACACGGTGCGTCTGTTGCAAAGCCCTTGGTGACTCCTTTTAATTTGAATCAGGTTACAGTTACTCCTGACCTGTCAGTCATCTGAGATTGAAACTCATTTCCAGGACATTGATTTGTGAGGCTGCCGGCATCGTCTCTGGTAATATTCAGCAGGTCTTCTGTCAGGTGCGTGATGTCATGTCCTCATTGTACCGTACAGTAACTGTCTCACCATCACTCCCGTTAGCAACCTTGTCTACAAGGGGTTTAATGAAGGAGGTTTTGCTCCAATGTTTTCTGTCAGATCTGGGAGCCTGTTTATGTGTGTGTGTGTGTGTGTGTGTGTGTGTGGATGGTAGCATGTGTGTGTGTGTGTGTGTGTGTGTGGATGGTAGCATGTGTGTGTGTGTGTGTGTGGATGGTAGCATGTGTGTGTGTGCGTTCTTCTGTTTTAACTTTTTGGGGGTGGGACGGGACGAGGACAGGGAGTGGAGGGGTGGGTCGGCTTGTGCGATGATAGTGTGTGTGTGCGTCTGTGTGTGTGTGTGTGTGTTTGTGTGTGTGGGTGGGGTGGGGGGGTGGGCGGGGGGGTTAAGTGTGCAGACATACTCCACTCCAGTATCCATCCTATACACCACAGGGGCGTTGACCACTCAATATGTGAACTGCAGAGACATAATGATCCCATGCTGGGACATCTGTGTGTGTGTGTGTGTTTCCCCAAGCTGTCTTCCACCACAAGGAAGCATTTGTAAACACGCTGCACCCACAGCACATGCACGTCATCCCTGTTTTGAAACAGATACATGGAGGGTTGACATTGATTGGAGAGTGAGAGGGACCAATAGCATCGATCCTGGCATGCACCAGACCACAAGATCATTGCATCAGACCTGTTGTCATCACACCTCCAGCAGAACAAGGACGACAGCAACAAAAACAACAACAAACACGACAACGATGACGACAAGAACAACAATGATGACAGCGAAAACAACCGCAAACAACCAACTACAAAAACTGAAATTAGTACTGAATGCATCTCTCAGTCCTAAAAGAAAATACATGTCCATCCAAATGCTTCCTGGTCTATGAAAAACAAGCCCGTTCCCAGACACAAAAACACATCCTTTTTCCCCAGCCTGACCAGAATCAACGAAGGCAATATTTTCCCCCTCCAGCACAGAGTGAGTTCAAAACCAATCCTGACAGTGTGGCAAACATTCGTTCAGATCCCCTGCTACTAATACAGAGCCTTCAGTCACAACAACCTCCAGAAGAAGATTTACATAATTGAATCCACTTCAATGACTCTGCTGATGCACTCAAATGAATCCCAAACACTTTCAAATGAATCCCACACACTTTCAAACGAATCCCACACACTTTCAAATGGC
The DNA here is from genome assembly GCA_903064625.1 of Mallotus villosus. NCBI lineage: Eukaryota > Metazoa > Chordata > Actinopteri > Osmeriformes > Salangidae > Mallotus > Mallotus villosus. The sequence continues at coordinate 41,432 of CAEFZP010002988.1, forward strand.
ATGTCTGACCAGGGTGGAGCTCACCTCAGCTTGTTCCAGTGCAGACATGACACCTAGTTCACCCTGTCAGTACATGTTGTGCCTTTCTGACCTCACCCGCCACACCCTCCGCGGCCAGATTTGACCCACGCTAGCAGATTGCTCCAATTGTATTATGCTGGGTAAAGCCCTGAATACGCCCTGTGTGTTCCCAGGTTATAAACTGATAATCTGCTCGCCAGCTTTACAGTAATCAGACAGAAAGTGTGGTATTAGCTCAGGTGCGCGAGATTAGGACTGAAGTGTGGGAGTTATCTGCTGGAAATAGGTCGACGTCACCTTCTGCACTGACCCTCTGGCTGAGCCGGGGCAGACTGGTAGATAGAGAGGAACCTGGTGACTGTGTGTGTGTGTGTGTGTGCGTGTGTGTGTTTGTTTACCTATGACACACTACACCTTGTTTGGAGTCCAATGTGTTGTTGAATTAAGTTGTATAACATGTATAATACTGAACTTAAATACACTTATATAACATAAATAACAAATTACTCTGATAAACATAATGGCCAAATGGTTTGAGGGTGACAAATCTGTGTGTGTGTGTGCACGTGTGCGTGAGTGTGTCAGTTAGTGTGTGAGTGTAGGAGTGGTAGAGAGAACTCGTACCAGATTTCTGCTTGGTGAATAACAAACACGAGCCAAAACAATATGCACTCAACGCAGCCACACAAGGTATGTGTGTAGGTGTATGCATGTATGTGTGTGTGCCTGTGTGTGTGTGTGCGTGTGTGCGTTTGTGTGTGTTTTTGTGAATCCGTGTGTTTTTCTCACATTGCAATGCCAGAGAGCTACTAGTCTTTGAGGACACTTGAAGTAAAATAGGTTTTCAAGAACACTGTCACAGATGCATATTGCATCCAGCCAGTCCAGTATTACACCGTATGGGATGTTTCTGTGTGGAAAAGCCTCCATAACTCACCCAGATGAGGCTAGCTGTGACTGTGTGTGTGCGTGTTTGTGTGTGTGTGTGTGTGTGTGTGTGTGTGTGTGTGTGTGCGTGTGTGTGTGTGTGGGATAGGAATGCTGCCCGGACATTTGCAGATTTACTGTTATGGGCAAGAAGAAAATGAAATCTAACAGCCCTGAGATGTTTGTGGCTCGTTCGTCAGAGGCTCTCAGTATGTGGAAGGATCCCGTGCGTAGGACAGCTCCAGCTCTAATCACTCTATACTGCTGCTGCTTGCTGGGTTTTCAGGAAAACATTCCGTGTATTACATGTTCAGAAACCTTTTTGCCTTTTATTATAGATATTTCACTCCCCTGAAGATAGAGTAAGTGTGATGGTATTTCTAAGAAGACATCTATATATATATGTGTGTGTGTATGTGTGTGTACGTCACACCTTGTGTATACTTGGGGGAAATGGCCCAAATGATTGCGGTCTTTTTCTTTTAATGAACGTATATAATTGAGATGCCATATTCACCTCAGTCACAATTAAAACATTTGAAACGTGTCCACATCGATCAACGGAGCTGTCCAGATGAAACAATCCCCATTAGAGGTGTTAAGCTGATGAGCCGTCCAGGGGAGTGTATTTTTAAAACCGCCAACCAATTTGTTGATTGATGGACGAGAATCTGCGTTCATCGTTTAATCTCTCTCTGTACGGGCGGAGCGGGAGGGAGACTCTCGGCCGGGAACGCGATAACGCCGTGTTTTTGGGGAGGTGTTCCGGGGGTGCATTTGAATCGTCTCAGCAGAGCTCCGAAAGCACGTTCGTGATGTGGAACGAGCCTCGGGGTACAGAGGAAGATTGAGAAGAGAGAACGTTTTTCATTACTTGTAAAAACCTGTCCTGTCAATCAGTCCAATGTGTTTAACCTAATAGAGAAATGAATTTGCAAGCAGTCGGGAACGTTCCCAGTCCCTCCCTTGCTTCACACACACACACACACACAAACACAAACACACGCACTGCACTGCCTCCATATAGCGCTCACTCACTAATCAGCATATTCAAATAGGGTTTAATGCATTCTGTCATTGTGTGCTCGTGGAAGACAAACAGCAAAGGGCTCAGAGGGCCAGAGATGGACAGAAGAGAGGAGAGGAGAGAGGCAACACATGTGAAAACATCATTGTGTCCTGTGTCTTGGTCATCCAGTGAATGTGTAAACTTGATTGGATATAACCAAATGAGAGTGGTAGCGTAGCTAGGGTGTGTGTCAGTTAAATGAACTCTCATTGGTTTGTCAGTATGTGGTGGAAACATGATTGTGAAAAGTCTTAAACTCAACCAAACCATTAAAAACAACATTCAAGCAACATGTCCTCATCAACATAAGTCACCCTGCCTGCCTGCCTGCTGTCTGTCTGTCTGCCTGCCTGCCTGCCTGCCTGCCTGCCTGCCTGCATGCCTGTCTGTCTGTCTGTCTGTCTGTCTCTGTCTCTGCTCTGTCTCTGTCTCTGTCTCTGTCTCTGTCTCTGTCTCTGTCTCTGTCTATGTCTCTGTCTATGTCTATGTCTATGTCTATGTCTATGTCTATGTCTATGTCTATGTCTATGTCTATGTCTATGTCTATGTCTATGTCTATGTCTCTGTATGTCTGTCTCTGTATGTCTGTCTCTATCTATCTGTCTGTCTGTCTGTCTGTCTGTCTGTCTGTCTGTCTGTCTGTCTGTCTGTCTGTCTGTCTGTCTGTCTGTCTGTCTGTCTGTCTGTCTGTCTGTCCTGTCTACCTGTGTCTGTCTGCCTGCCTGCCTGCCTGCCTGCCTGCCTGCCTGCCTGTCTGTCTGTCTGTCTGTCTGTCTGTCTGTCTGTCTGTCTGTCTGTCTGTCTGTCTGTCTGTCTGTCTGCCTGTCTGCCTGACTGCTGTCCTGTCTACCTGTCTCTGTGTATCTCTCTGCCTGTCTATCCGTCCGTCTGTTAGTCCGTCTGTCAAATTGGCATGTGAGGAGAATGACGTCCACAGTCAACCAGACCTCTGCTGCATTAATCATAATTAGAGTAAATGAAATCTTCAGCATGTTGCCTTTTCTCATCTGCTCCCCCTCTCTCTCTCTCCCTCTCTCTCTCTCTCTCTCTCTCTCTCTCCCTCTCACTCTGATAGACTCTCGCTCTCCCTTTCTCTCTCTGTCCATCTCTCTCCCACTGTCTGTTTCCCGCCTGATAATCTCCCCCAGCCCGACCTGCGTCCATCTGTTCCTGCGAAAGGTAAAGTCATTTAAGAAAAATCAAATCATTTGGCTGTCCTTAATGTGTTTTGATTTTCCCATTAGCGGGCAGTCATTCTTCCCCATGCAGGCATCAAGATAATTAGCATCTCTAATTTGCATAACTCTGGCCCCCTGAACCTCTGGTGCATCGATCTGGGTTCAGAGACTGGGTTATAGCTGGGAGGGAGGGTGGGGGGGGCGCTGGGCACTGGGAGCTCTCCTCTCTGTCATCGCTGATTGAACTGTCTGGATCGAGGGTGGGTCCGGATTTATCAGAAACACATTAGACCTGTCTGTGTTTGTGTCACTTTCTATTTGTCTGGTTAGCGTGGCACAGGGGCTGGAGCCCAGTCATCTCAGCTTCGCCACGCGGGCCGGCCTCCTCGCAGTCGGAGCGGAAAATGTAAGCCGACTCGTAATCGATCATATGTGAGGCTTTGGCTTTGGCTTGGCTGTTGTTGGATGCACGCATGCACACACACACTTACTGGCACGCATAGACGCACAGCTGACCTCCCAGCAAGCGCTGACACACAGCTGCCGAACTGTGAGTGGGAGCCAGAAATGGACCCTCATCCTCGACCTCTTCCCTCTCCCTTCCTTTGACCTTGGCAAGAGAAGCCACACAGCTGACGCTCTCTCTCTCTCCCCTCCGTCTCTCTTTCTCCCTCCCTCTGTCTCTCTCTCCCGTTCTGTCTCTCTCTCCCTCCCTCTGTCTCTCTCTCCCGTTCTGTCTCTCTCTCCCTCCCTCTGTCTCTCTCTCTCCCTTTCTGTCTCTATCTCCCTCCTACGTTCTTTCCCTCTCTTTATCCCCCCCCCTTCTTCTGTCTCTCCCTCTCTTTCTGTCCGTCTCTCTCGGAGGCTCTCTCAGTAATGAAGACAGGTGAGGTGTTCCAGGTTGGCTGTGGGAGGCGTGTTGTGGTTTATCAGAAGGCAAGCTGTTAATCCAATCCAAATGTCCACTCAATTCAAACCTGTTACATCCCTCCCAAATCCAGACTGCATACCTGCCAAGCCTGTCCTGTTCCCCCCCAAACCTACACAGCGTACCTCACAAACCTAATCCTCACAGGTAGAAATGCACTGAGGAAAATGCTGTGTAACTGACTGCTGTTTCCCCTTTAAGAGTTTCACAAGCTCTTCAGCCATTGTTGGTGGTAAACAGCCCTTGGACGTTGCGTCTAATTTGGTGCTGTTCAATAAGCGGTCCAGCAGGCATGAGGCCAGGTTGTCTGGCCTTTAAAAAAGATCACAGTGCTAATTGCTTCATTGGAGCATGCAATCTGTTGGGTCTGTTGGATAGAACCTGAATGCCCTCCAGGAACTGGTGTGAAGTTCCACTGCTACATCCAGCCAAGGGTGGCATATATAGACTTTTCACTCTGGAAAAAGTGTTAGTAGTCCAACACATTACATCTGGACTGGAATATGGATGGATAGGTGGTTGAATGGACATATTATGGGGATAGATGGATAAATGGATGAATGGCAGGATGGATAATGGATGATGGATGGATGGATGAATGGGTGGATGAGTGATATAATAATGTATATGACTTAGGATAAAAACATTGGATGTATAGGATAAATACATTAGAATGGATGGATGGACAGGTGGATGAATGGATGAATGAATAAAAGGCAGTGAGTAAAGAGACCTCTCAGTATCATCCCTTCTAGGCAATCCAGTTGAATCCGGCTTTAAATTCACCCTGTGTCAGCATCCACAATAGGCCTAAGAATACACCAGAGGATAAATCCTCACCTCCCTGACGAACACAAAGCAGCATTGTGTGCTGGCCGGAAGTATGTAACCTTTTCAAGGCTCTCTTAAAAAGAAACAGGCACGATTCTCAGCCCCCAGTCCGAGGAACGAGACACAGGATGAGAGCTGACAGGTAAAAGCATTGCGGTCCATGTGGCATTAGTCTGCAGGGAAGCCCTTCTCTGATGTGGAAAAGTGCCACTTAAAACAACCCTGTGTGCGGTATTGATTGTCCATCATACTCTGCCTCCCGCCAGGCCTGGAGAAGGAGAACATTTCAGAGACCCCGCAAAAGGGCGAGAGCGGTATCAGCCGAAAAAATCACCCAAAGTACTTATTCTCAGGGCCTGGAACGCATCGTGACACAATCATAAGGCATGTCAGAGGAAGCCATACAGAGGATAATGCAACTAGAGAAAAATGAGGATGTTTTTTTTTAAGCGCTTGCTAAATAAGTTCAAAATGTTTCAGTTAAGCTCGTTGTCACCCTGCTACAGTATTAGGCCTATCCGCGTATAGGCTGTTCCACGTAGACAGTTTCATCAAAATCAATGTGGACACCTAAAGCTTTTTCTATTTAGGTTCACAAACAAAATCTCGTTTCAATGTAGGCCTATATGCAGTTGCACTGTGTAAAGTAAACCTTAATATTGACTAGGGGTGAAATCAATGTGGGTGTTCGTACCGATTTGAATTTACTGTTCATACACAAATCCGTAGTAAAGCTGCCATCTCTTCTTTCAGACACTGGTGCCAGCGGCGGTCCCAGTAACGATTTATGTTTACCGTTACCGTCATGATCGGTTGTTTTCCAGGTCGAGTGTTTGTAATACGTCTATTTGTTCAGCCCGGGCCGTTGTTGCCGTGCCTCCAGGCTAAATTGCACCTAAGCTTTGAATGGCTGTGAAATCCCCATTTACTGACTTTTTTTTGGACTCGTATTCATATTCTTATTGTATATTTAGCTCCGGCCTACACGGTCCGCACTTCTGTGTCTCACCGACCGTCTCTGGAGGAAGAGATCCCTCACTAAACTGCTCCTCGAGAGTGAAGAGTCCCTCTCTATACCTGTCTCTGTCTGTAGTGTCCGTCACTAAACCTTCTCTGTCGTCTGATCTCTCACTACCTTCTCTGGATGACGATGATCCCTCACTTACTCTCTCTCTGCAGCATCCCTCACCAAACTGCTCCCCGAGAGGTTGAATGTATGTCTGTCTCTGTCTGTCTGTCTATCTGTCTGTCTGTCTGTCTGTCTGTCTGTCTGTCTGTCTGCTTCTGCCTGTCTCTGTCTGTCTCTCTGTCCCTCCCTCACCAAACTGCTCCCCGAGGTTGATGTATGTCTGTCTCTGTCTGTCTGTCTGTCTGTCTGTCTGTCTGTCTGTCTGTCTGTCTGTCTGTCTGTCTGTCTGTCTGTCTGTCTGCCTGTCTATCTGTCTGCCTGTCTCTATCTGTCTCTCTCTCCCTCCCTCACTAAACTGCTCCCCCGAGAGGTTGAATGTATGTCTGTCTCTGTCTGTCTGTCTGTCTGTCTGTCGTCTGTCGTCTGTCTGTCTGTCGTCTGTCTGTCTGCCTATCTGCCTGTCTGTCTGCCTATCTGCCTGTCTCTTTCTGTCTCTCTCTCCCTTCCCTCACTAAACTGCTCCCCGTGAGGTCTCTTTCATTTTTTCTCTGCAAGTTTTCTTCTGAGTTTGTTCCCATGTTCCACTTCCTTGAGGGTTTATAGGTTGGTTTGGGGTGACTGATCTGAGGGCTTCTATAAAGCCCTCTGTGGCATTGCTTGTAAAAAAAAAGGTCTTGACAAATACAGTTTTGATTGGATTCCTATGAAAAGATATGCGAACATTAAACTCAAGTGAAAAGTATTGGGTTGGAAGCTGTCAGCTTTGGTTTTTTTGCAGTATGTTTTGACATTTTCTTCAAAGGATATCCGTTAGTGCTTACAACAGTGGGATATAGAGCTATGGTAATTAACTTTCTGGGAAGCACACAAACGTCCACAAAAATATTTTATCGCATATTGGTCTGCACAGATTTGTCTTCACAGATTTGTGTGAATAATTAATAAACATATTGTAACGCTATAATAAAACCGATAAGATGTCAGGTACTACTACTAAATTACTTGGGTGAACATAGCTTGTGAGGTAAGGCCAATAGATTTGTGTTCCTTTAAATACAAAGATGTATCTCTTTCTAATTTCCCTCTCTGTCCCTCTCTCTCAATCCAATTAAATTCAAAGGGCTTTATTGGCATGAAACAACAAATGTTTATATTGCCAAAGCAACAGGGGAATTACAGAATTATTAATCTATATAAATCACAACCTTACATATAGCCTACTTATGTTTTACACACTGATATACACACACAATAATTAGACATATACATAACTATATACACCACACAAGTGTACAACTTTATATTAATACTATTATTATTCAAGAAGTTATAATATTCATGTTGCCAAACGATCAAATATCAAATAAATACTATGAATTCATTTGAGATTAAAGCAGGATAACATGAACACAACATTAAGATGTATTTATTACATTGTTTTATATATAATATTAGATTGACATGTATTTATACACACATCATTCACACACACAGTACAGAGCAATGTGTGTGCACAGTGTGTGTATAGGTCATTCACTATCCCTCAGGTTGTGGCATATTGATACATATGCGGCAACAAGATATGCCCTGTCTCCTTCTCCTAGTATTTTTACCTTTGAGAGGTCACTTAAATATTTTAAATCTGATATTACAGAGTGGAATTAGTTTCAGTAACCATTCCTTATATCACTGAATGTTACACATTGTAGGAGGAAGTGCATCTCTGTCTAAACATCACCTGTCGAACAGTGACCAGATATTCTCTCTTGCCCTTTCTCTCTCTCTCTCTCTCTCTCTCTCTCTCTGTCTCTCTTTCTCTCTCTCTCTCTCTCTCTCTCTCTCTCTCTCTCTCTCTCTCTCTCTCTCATTCTCGCCCTCGTTGATGTAGTTTGGGTACCACATGTCTCTTCCATCCACCTGTGCCCGCAGGTGCGCGCATGCGCTGTTGCTTAACGTCCATGGCTGATGCTCAGTAGGCTTGTGGCATCGAAAGGTTCTAGAATCAGATCGCTACTGGAACTCTCCAACTCGGTAAATAAGGAAATCATGGACGTTTAAAAGTCAAGCTGGAAATTTAATTACTGCACTTGTTCTGTATAATTCGGAGGACTTCATTAGACTATTTACTTTTTATATTGTTGGGATTTTTTAAAACACGCGTTTACCTTATATTGATTGATACACTCACATAGCCATCAGCCAATTCACAACGTGCTCCATCACCTGTAGAATTGGAGGGTAAATATATGTTTGAATCGTGAAAATAATAGTCGGTGCAGGTGCATCAGTAAGAACAGCGTTAGCCTATACTTGAGGGGCGCGCACGGACGGCGAAGGCCAGTCGCAGTATTCTTCTCCCGCTGTGTCGCTAAGAGTCTCCTACTGTTTTCTCCTCCATTGCCAAGAATGTCGGAGAGGGAATAGAACACGTGTGTGTTGAAACGCTAGCTAGACCCTAGACCATACAAAATGTGTGCTCGAAGCGCGCGTAGTGCGGCACGTGTCAGTGAAGAGTGAGCAAAGCGCGCCCTCTTGCCCGTCAGTCCAAGCCGTGGTTTGACTGACTTAGTCAAAGCGAGTTTACCGTTAAACGCTGTTACTATTTGATCTGGGTTTCAAGTTATAGCCTACCCTCCTTTGTCATTTACCATATAACTTTGTGTTTATAGGACCTGGATCCCGAGATCGACTATGGGGCGGGTTTATGCTGGATAACCGATGCCAGTTATCTGAAGTGAAACGGACGAGAGCGGAGTAGGCTACGTTCATGGATGCTCCTGGGACACGGTGGAATGCTACGGAGAAACCCCACTGACTGATTCGGAAAATTACATACCTGTCTATTAACTTGGAGTGTTTCTTTCTCGCTGGAATTGTAGCTTCATGGGAAAGTGCGGCGTCATTTCTTCGCGATAAACCTGCTATGTGTCTTGTGTGGCAAACACCTCGCGGAAGGTGTACAGCGGGATATAGACTGGGACGACTGGAGATCTGCAATTGATACAACACCGTTCTTTTCGAGCGTAATGCACCTGGAATGAGGATAGACGATGGATATAATTTGGGAAATATTTATCATTCTTCAAGCCAACTTTATTGTCTGCATATCAGGTAAGTTTTCGTGAAATGTGTTCATTTCTGTTTTTCTATCATAAGTCCGTACACGGCAGGTGCGTTCACTTACTGATTGACGCAATATACGTGCGATTTTGTACAACAAAGTTACACGGATTTCAACTGTCGCTTGAATCTTAGTGCCATTTGTAACTATTGAAGCCGTCTGAAGTAGGGCATCTCTGGGATGAGAAAGTCGCCTCTCCCTTAGCCCCCCCGCAGATGTTGTGGGACGCTGGACGGTTCTTGATGTGAAAATGCATTTTAAATAGGCTACCTGTATAGCTGCTGATAGGATTTTGACTTGGGAAAACGTATCCCTTTGAGATGTTGATATAATTCGAGAATTTTATGTCACGAGAAAAACTCAATTCTGAAGGAAATATATGATTATCATAAGAGCGAGTCACATCCATGGTTAGAATGTCCCACATTTCAGATTTATGTCTTAAAAAGAGCAATGTATTTGTTTGTATTTATTTTTGATTATATTATTCCCCTAACCTGGACTGCATGTTGCAACAAAAAAATGTAGTGGGAAAATATATAAGACGTGACCTAGGGTTGTATTTACTGCAAGGTGTCATCGTGGCACCTGCGTGAAAAGGCACGGTCACGTCAAGCAGAGGGTGGGTGAAATACGAGGCTTTTAACGTGCTGTAGCGCAACATTGAACAGGTCTACCAGCAAGGTGTTAAGCTGCAGTATATGTAACGTGTTTGCTATTTGATTAAATAGTCAAATGAGGCGAGATATATTAAGTGGAGCTTTGATATTGCTCCATATACTGGAAAGATTCCAAGTGAAAGTATCGAATCAATCCGGAGTTCTAGTCAGATTGACTAACCGCGCGCATCAGTGAGCGCACTTCGCGGCAATGCTCTGCGGCGATGTGTCTTCATGCGTCTCTCTTATACCCCTGTGGAGCGAGAGGCTTGCGAATCTTTACCAGTGTTTTTACGGCCTATTAAACTTTATAATCTATCTACGCTCATCTATCTACGCCCATATATTCACTCTTAATGGAGACGTTAACGTTTTGGAATAAATGTTTTTGTTCACCCTCGTGTCCTTGGCTGTCAGTACGACAGGCAGTGTTTATTTTCTATTAACGCTAGGATTCTTATGCCAGCCCGGTACTCGCGTGCCAGTGGAGGCGCGAATCCAGTACCTGAGGGGCGGGTAACCGGTCGTTGGTGTTGACGATGGGGGGAAGGCATATTTATGACTTGGCTGTGCGCAAAACCACCCTCTCCCTCCCTTGCGCATCTCCGCCTGTATGAGCGTATGCTTTACGCACAACTGTCGGTTTACGCACGTCAGTCTCTTCAACCTTCACAGCCCGCACCTCCCTCCCTCCCACTAGTTATTGAAGACGACGCCACTACCGGCCTACCAACCCTCCCGCATCACACGTTACCCCGTTTAAGATGACATAGGATACATAAGTTCAATAAACTGTTTAGTCATTGTCGATCGAATGCTGAGCAAGTACGACATCCTTGGCGCGTGCCCCCCGCCGTTTATGTAACTTTAATCCGTGAGTTCCAGTTCGTTTTAATCCGTTACTTCCGATTGTGTATTGCCATGACAACAAAATGTGATACTCGTGGGACATCACGGGGTCTCTATGTAACTCGATAGTTGTAGGTACGTTGTCAAGTCCAATGTTATGATAAAGAAGATAATGTATCTACAGACAGAAATACCAAATGTCTAATAGAATCGGATGGTTTTGCATAGCCCTTGAGAAATTGGAGCAGGTTTATGTATCAGATACAGATCAAAGGATTGGTTTATATCTTCACAGTTAAATAGCCAACGGTCCATTAAAGTCTGGATTGTGTCACTGTCTAACCAGTTAGTTGAAGTAGCCTAATACAACCAGAAAACTCAACATGTAACGTGTTTCTGAAGATATTTGTCTTTTTTAGAGCTTGGGAGAACTTTACCAAGAGCCCTAGCTCAACATAAATGAAGATGATATCTTAACCGAAGCCTAAGCACACAAGAAAAAAAGAATGAACACAATAAATGAATATGCAAAACATTTGATTTTGGATTATAATGTAATCTGCATTATCACTTGATCTAACAGATGACCCAACAGCCGAAAAAAACATCTGACACCAGAAATGCAGTGTTAGGAAACACTTTACATCAAGGTTACATAACTACCATGCTGCTACTACTAGCACGTATCTACATAGATAAACAAATAGTAGAAACATTGTAGGTACATAGGAACTGCTTAAAATAAATAGTATGAGGTTATTATTACTAAAGTGCTAAAGTGCAGAATGGTGGTGGTGGTGGTGGGGTAGGGGGTGTAAGGGGGGCGTGGATGTTGTGAAGGGACAGTAGAAGGTTGTGTTACCAAAACAAGTCCCGTCAACATCTTCTCACCCCTGGAAATCCCAACCTCCCCCATGCCAAGTTTCACTTGTGCAATCATTAAAGTAAACCATAAGTGTAAATGCAGTTCCTATGTACCTACATTGTCGTTACTATAGGTTTTGCTAAATAGTCACTTGGTATTTAATGTAAGCCCAAATGTGAATTATTACAGCTAGTAATAATCCTTTGATGCTTCAGGAGAGAAGAAACAGCTTGTCACCGTCTAAAACCTTTAAATCCTTTTATCTTCAAACTACAACCTGTCCCTATAAATGGGTATGATCATGGCAGATCATTTCACCTTAAAGTAAAGTGTGTCCCAGTTTTACTGCGAGTCCAGTTGATCCCGTGTCACAGAAGGCCGTCAGCTGTGCCACCCATCCACAGGCTCCCTCGTCTGAATGTGCTGAAAGGAACATTGTGGGAAGGATTTTAGAAGTGCCAGGTAAACAATTTGGCTTTCTATTCTCCATCTGTTTGCCTGTGTGCTGCCCGCCTTCTCCTGTCCACTTAAGCCTCGTCTAACGACGTCCTCAGCAGAAACCCTGTCACCGAGAACGCTTTCAATCTTTTTCCTCGTGTCTGCAAGTACTGTATGTACACGCACTCGCAAACGTTTACAGAAACGCTCACACACCACCTACACCCCACCCCCCCATACACCCAAACAAACACTCTCCTACACTTACACGTACACACACACACACACTACTACACCGACACACACACTCTCTCTCACACACACACTATAGGCCATCTTGTTTACGATCACCCGCACAAACGCTCTGTCTCGCGCACACATAGGGCACGCGCACACGCACAACGCCGCACATGCCAACCCGTCACCTACACCTAAACACGATATGTATATCTTTATGAATGTCCCACGGAGCGAAGAGACGGACATTTCAACGTTGTCGTCCTCCAGATGACGGCCTTGCTCGGTCTTCATCTAATTCCTGTAAATAATCACACGCTGCACAATATAATTACTGCTTATGCCAGAGCTCCCCCCTGCATCAAGGCACATTGTTCCAAGAGAAAGTCAATTAGAAAAACGTCTGAGCGTTATTGACCCTGCGCCACGTAATTGCCCGGCTCCGGAACGAGCCAACTAGCCAACAGTGATGACGGCGCATCGACTCTCGGCTCAGCGAGACTGCGTGTGCAAACGGCGTTTGTTAGGACCAGGTCAACGGTCTTTTCACTGACCTCCTCGACGTGAAGAGGGGGGGGGGAGCCAATGCGCCAAGCCCCTTTTATAACCGGAGAAGGAAGGGACGCAGGAAGTGACGCGCTCCTACTTCCTGTTTCCAGGTTGGTTCTGGCGGGTTGAGCTTCTGTGCTATACGTGGAGATCACGGAGGTTGAAAACATCGAGGGTGTTTTCCTGGTAGGGCTGAGACTCACTGGAGGACTGTGGAAGGCCTTTCTCTCCGTCTCTCTCCTCTCTCTCCTCTCTCTCTCCTTCCTTCCATCCTTTTCCTATTTCTCTCCCCAGCCTCCTCCTTTCTCACACTCCCTCATCATGTTCCTTTCCCTCATGCTCTCTCTCTCTATGTCTCTCTGCCTCTTTCTCCCTCTCTCTCTTTCTCAATCTCCTGCTCTCTTTCTCTGCCTCTCTCCTCCGCACTCTGTATCACACACTCCCTCTCCCTCCCTCTCTCTCCCCCTCTCTCCCCCCTTTCTTTCTCCCTCTCTCTCCCTAGACTAAGCTGAATACCTTAGTGAGAGGTAAATGAAATACTCGTTTGATTCATTGACAGCTTTTCATTTTTGGGTCTTGGTAGGAGTTGTTTAGTCTTTATGAAGGCGGTAAGAGATGGCTTAATGTAGCCTTTGTCCCTGATGCCCTGCCCACTGAGTAGTTATCTTCCTTCAGTAATGACTCCGCTTATTTATCACACTGGGGTTCCTCCTCTCTCTCTCTCTCTCGTCCTCTCCAGGCTTCCTCTCGTACTGCCCTCTCTCTCTCTCTCGCCCTCTCTTCTCCCAGGATCCCTCTCTCTCCTCCCTCTCTCTCCTCCCCTCTTCTCCCCTCTCTCTCACGCGCGCCTTCCGCGCCGCACTGTTGCCTTCTCTCTGCTCATGCTCCACCAGCCTCCTCACTGAGCTGTGAGTAACAGCATCACACAGTGATCTCTCCACTCTCTCCTCCCCCCTTTCACTTCTCTCCCCCGCTCCCCTCTCCTCCTCTCCTCTCAGTTCTAACTGATGTCTGAGTCCAGATGCACGCAGACCCTGACAGGGAGGCAAAATATCCACCTTAATCCTCTTAATCCCCTAACACATGTGTGTCCTATAACAGGGACACTGAGAGAGAGAGAGAGCGAGAGAGAGAGAGAGAGAGAAGAGAGAGAGAGAGAGACAGAGAGAGAGAGAGAGAGAGTGTGTGTGGTGTGGCGGAGGGCCAGTAGAGTCAGTACTTAGCCAGTCTGTGTTCTATGTCGCTGTGTCATTCCTCTCCCAGATCCATGGAGTGGTCTGCACACGTTTAAAACGTTCTTCATTCATCTGACACGTTTGTCTACAGTGACGCGCAAATAGGAAGCGTAGAAAGCCCGGAAGAACTTGAAATATCAAAAGTGTATAGTTCTAGCAGTATTAACCAGGCAAAAGAACCACACCTCAGCTACCAGGCACATAGCTACAGCAATAATATAGGCTGCATGATGGCGCATGTACAGCCACCATTACAAGCAAGGTGTTGGAAAGCCCTGGAGTGTGTGTATGTGGGTATGTGTGTGAAGACAGTCAGCATGCTTCTCTCTAAAGGCTTTGGTAGGAATTACACAGCACAGATAATTACTCCAAGATGGCTTACAGTAAGTGTGTGTTTGTGTGTGTGTGTGCTGAGGACTCTCGAACGCTAACAACCACAGACGCCACCGAGGGCCGGAGCCACGGGCTCTCCGGGGGCCGCAGAGCCGCCCCGTGTTTTACAAATCAGCAATGAAACCGGATTAATATGAGTACGTGTGACAACAGAGACTGTGTGTGTGTGTGTGTGTGTATGCCAGGAGCTGGAAGTCACCTGATC
>CAEFZP010002989.1:0-40000 GCA_903064625.1 Mallotus villosus
GGCCTCCACAGAGGGAGGCTGGGCCTCCACAGAGGGGGGGCTGGGCCTCCAATGAGGTGAGGCTGGGTCTCCAGAGAGGGGGGCCTGTCTGCAGTTGATCCCCAGCTTGACAAATATCAACTCATTCTTATGTCCTTATTACCCATAATGAGACGTACGTGCAGAACATGAGCACATCATCAGAACATGAGCATCATCAAACATGAGCACTCATCAGAACATGAGCACATCATCAGACATGAGCACATCATCATCAACACAGAGGGTTCTTCCTGACAGTGTGCTGATGGCTTTAGTGAGAGAAGGGAAGTGCTTAGTAGGCTACACAGCATGTCCTGTCTTACAACCACTCACACACACACAGTCAGACACACACACACACCACACACACCACACACACACACACCACACACACACACACACACACACACACACACACACACAGTCAGACCACACCAAACACACACACACACACAACACCACACACACACACATTCTGGTTGATACCCAGCAACCCTCTCTACAGTGATGGTAATGTGATCATCAGTTCGTCTGCCAAGAGCTCCAGAACAGGCTGCAGTGTCAGCTGTCTGCTCCAGGTAGCGTGTGGGGAAGCAGGTCTGCTGCTGGCTGGGAGGGTCCGGGGCCCAGCGCGGGCCCAGAGCGGGGCCCACAGAGGGCCGCCCGGGCCCAGCGAGGGGGGTCCGGGGCCAGCGAGGGCACAGCGAGGGGGGGGCGGGCCCAGCGAGGGGGGGGCGGGGCTCAGCGAGCGGGGCCCAGCGAGGGGGGTCCGGGCCCACGGGGGGGGTCCGGGGCCCAGCGTCCGGACGGGGCGACAGAGAGGGCAGCGGGAGCTGCACCCCCCTCTCACTCAGGGCAGCGTGGACGTTCCGGATGTGGTTGCGTAGGGACGAGGGGTCACAGAGGGGTCGGAGGTCGTGCGATACCTCCAGGAGGTGGAGGAGGAAGATCGCCCGCACCAACAGGCCGCAGAGGGTGCCATGGAAACGGGGGTCCGTGAGGAGAGAGAACCACGCAGCGTCCAGAGTCTCACCTGGAGGAGAGAGACCAGATACACAACCGGTGAGGTCAGATGGCCCGTGGAATGAGTGTGTCTCTGAGTGAGTGTGTGTGTCTCTGAGTGTGTGTGTGTGTGTGTGTGTGTATCTGTGAGTGTGAGTCTGTGTGTGTGTCTGTGTGTATCTGTGAGTGTGAGTCTGTGTGTGTGTCTGTGTGTATCTGTGAGTGTGTGTGTGTTATCTGTGTGAGTGTGTGTGTCTCTGTGTGTGTTGTGTCTCTGTGTGAGTGTGTCTGTGTGTGTGTGTGTGTTACCTGTGTGTGTGTGTCTCTGTGTGAGTGTGTGTGTTACCTGTGTGTGTGTGTGTGTTACCTGTGTGTGTGTGTCTCTGTGTGAGTGTGTGTTACCTGTGTGGAGGTCTCGGCACACCGCGAGGCCGGAAGCACCACGGGGACGTTCTCTCCGCCCAGGCGTTCAGGCGGAGCGCCAGAGCAGAGGATTGTGGGTATTTGTGTGCGAGCTGGCGCAGGTACGGCAGCAGGGTCGATGACATCACCGAGGGCTCAGCAAACACGTTGGCATCGTCCTGCTCGTACAGACTGGCACTCCTGAGGAACACACACACACCACACACACACACACACTTAACACTGGCACTCCTGAGAACACACCACACACACACACACACACTTAACACTGGCACTCCTGAGGAACACACACACACACACACACACACCCTTAACACAGGCACTCCTGAGGAACACACACACACACCCACACACACCACACACACACTTAACCTGGCACTCCTGAGGAACACACACACACACACACACACACCCTTAACACTGGCACTCTGAGGAACACACACACACACACACTTAACACTGGCACTCCTGAGGAACACCACACACACACACACACACCACACACACTAACACTGGCACTCCTGAGGAACACACACACACACCACACACACACACCCTTAACACTGGCACTCTGAGGAACACACACACACACACCACACACCCCTTAACACTGGCACTCCTGAGGAACACACACACACACCCTAACACTGGCACTCCTGAGGAACACACACACCACACCCTTAACACTGGCACTCTGAGGAACACACACACACACACACCCTTAACACTGGCACTCCTGAGGAACACACACACACACACACCACACCCTTAACACTGGCACTCCTGAGGAACACACACACACACCCTTAACACTGGCACTCTGAGGAACACACACACACACACACACACACACCCTTAACACTGGCACTCCTGAGGAACACACACACACACCCTTAACACTGGCACTCCTGAGGAACACACACACACACCCTTAACACTGGCACTCCTGAGAACACACACACACACACACACCCTTAACACTGGCACTCCTGAGGAACACACCACACACACACACACTTAACACTGGCACTCCTGAGGAACACAGACACACACACACACACACTAACACTGGCACTCCTGAGGAACACACACACACACACTTAACACTGGCACTCCTGAGGAACACACACACAACACACCCTTAACACTGGCACTCCTGAGGAACACACACACACACACACACCCTTAACACTGGCACTCCTGAGGAACACACACACACACACACACACAACCCTTAACACTGGCACTCCTGAGGAACACACACACACACACACACACACACCCTTAACACTGGCACTCCTGAGGAACACACACAACACACACACACCCTTAACACTGGCACTCCTGAGGAACACACACACACACACAACCCTTAACACTGGCACTCCTGAGGAACACACACACACACACACACCCTTAACACTGGCACTCCTGAGGAACACACACACACACACACACCCTTAACACTGGCACTCCTGAGGAACACACACACACACAACCAGAAACACAACCATCTCAACACACACCCTTAACACCACCTCCTGAAGGAGCCTCTCTCAACCCTGGTCCTCAGGACCCTCTGTCCTGCATGTTCTAGAATCTCCAACATGCACAATCTACAATCTAGATCACGGGTGTCAAACTCCGGCCCTCGAGGGCCGCTGTCCTACATGTTTTAGATGTTTCCCTGCTGCAACACACCTGATTCAAATGAATGGTCGTTATAACAACCCTTTTAATTGAATCAGGTGTGTTGGAGCAGGGAAACATCTAAAACATGCAGGACAGCGGCCCTCGAGGACCGGAGTTTGACACCCCTGATCTAGATGTTTGAAAAGGCTGGGTTGACTGTGTTTATCAGCCGTGTATGAAGTGACCCCTGACTCCCTGACCCCTGACCCCTGACCCCCTGTCCTCCCTCCAGTACGTCTGTGAGCACAGCCTCACCCGGTCCCCCCCGGCCTCCCCCAGGACGGAGCGCAGGTCGGCCCCTGGCAGATGCCCCCAGCAGAGCCTCCAGGTGTGGGGGCCGTCCCAGCCCTCCTCCAGGGTGTGGGGGCAGTCCCAGCCCTCCTCCAGGGTGTGGGGGCCGTCCCAGCCCCTCCTCCCAGGGTGTGGGGGCCGTCCCAGCCCTCCTCCAGTGTGTGGGGGCAGTCCCAGCCCTCCTCCGGGGTGTGGGGGCCGTCCCAGCCGTCCTCCAGGGTGTGGGGGGCCGTCCCAGCCCACCTCCAGGGTGTGGGGGCCGTCCCAGCCCTCCTCCAGGTGTGGGGGCCGTCCCAGCCCTCCTCCAGGGTGTGGGGGCCGTCCCAGCCCTCCTCCAGCAGCAGCTCCAGCAGCAGAGGCAGGGCTCGGTTCACCTGCAGCAGGTACACCTGCCCAACAGCCCCTCTGGAGGCGTGGGACAGCAGCGAGGCGAAACCTGCCGCTCTGCTCCTCACCTGCACGCTCTGGTCCAGCAGCAGGTGGAGGCCTGTGTTGATCACCCTGCAGAGACCATTCATTTATTCACTTAGCAGATGCTTTTATCCAAATGACAAACCAGCTAATGATCTATGATCTATATTAGAAACAGATGTGAAGTGAGCCTGTACCTGGTGCTGATGCTGGGGAGGGTTAGTGTTAGGTTACCCTCTGTGTGAGTGTGTGTGTCTCTGTGTGAGTATGTGTTACCTGTGTGAGTGTGTGTGTGTGTGTCTCTCTGTGTGAGTGTGTGTTACCTGTGTGAGTGTGTGTGTGTGTCTCTGTGTGAGTGTGTGTACCTGTGTGAGTGTCTCTCTGTGTGAGTGTGTGTTACCTGTGTGAGTGTGTGTGTGGTCTCTCTGTGTGAGTGTGTGTTACCTGTGTGAGTGTGTCTCTGTGTGGTGTGTTACCTGTGTGGTGTTGTTACCTGTGTGTGTGTTACCTGTGTGAGTGTTTGTTTACGTGTGTGAGTGTGTGTGTTACCTGTGTGTGACCGTGTGTCTCTCTGTGTGAGTGTGTGAGGCTGTACCTGGTGCTAATGCTGGGGAGGGGGCGTGGTCCCTCAGGGAGGCGCTCAGCAGCGGCCCCCCGGCCAGGCACAGGGCCAGGGCACAGGCCTCCCGCATGGCCTCGGGGGCCTCAGGGGCCCGGAGCTCCTCCAGCACGCCACACCAGCGGGGGAAGAGGCTGGACTGGAGGCTGAGGGCACGGGGGGGGAAGAGGAAACAAGGTAGGGAGTCAGGTGGCTGAGCGGTTAGGGTATTGGGCTGTTAATCAGAAGGTTGCTGGTTCAATGTCCTGGGCTGTGTGAAATGCCGTTGTGTCCTTGGGCAAGGCACTTCACCCTACTTGCCCTCAGGGGGAATGTCTCTGTACTTACTGTAAGTCGCTCTGGATAGAGCGTCTGCTAATGACTAAATGTAAACAGATGCAGGAGTTTTGTTTTGTTTCTGGAAACCGTTAGAGTGCAAGTGGATTGAGGGGAGACGAGGAGCGGGGGAGACGTGGAGGGGTGGTGGACGGACGGGGGGTGGTGAGGGGATGTTGGAGCGGGCTGGGGTTGGTGTTGTGGTGGGGGGGGGGGGGGGGGGGGGGGAGAACGTGGAGCGGGGGGCTGACTTTGGGAAGGAGATGAGGATGGCTGCGGTCATGGCTGTGACAGTAACTACGGTCATCCTATGTGTTCTTCCAGGAGGCCCGCAGCGATTCCACACACCCCATCATGGGGAGGCGTCCTCCTGGGGGAGGAAGCAGTGGAGGTCCTGGGGCAGCGGATGGGTCTCTTTCAGGGTCATCACGGCCACCATGGCAGTCCCCAGGTAGGTCCTGCTGTCCTCTGTACTCTGGCTCCGTCAGCGCTCCTTTAGGCTGGCCTGTAAACACACCGATGGATCAGGCTCTTAGGCTGGTCACCACAAGGCCCCAGCCTGACTCAAGCCTCTAACACAGGGCCCCAGCCTGAACTCAGCCTCCTACAATTGCCCCCAGCCTATACTCAGCCTTCTAACACATGTCCCAGCCTGACGCAAGACTGAACACAGGGCCCCAGCCTGACGCAGGCCTGTACACAGGTCCCGCCTGACGCAGTCCTGTAACACAGGGTCCAGCCTGACTCATGCTGTAACGCATGGCCGCTCTGTAACACATGGCCCCGCCCTGACTCGGCTGTAACACAGTGCCCCCAGCCTGACGCAAGGCCTGTAACACAGGGCCCGCACCTGAACGCATGCTGTAACACAGGGCCCCAGGATGTAACACAGGCCCCAGCCTCACGCAGGCTGAACACAAGGGCCCCAGGCTTAACAACAGCCAACACATGGCCCCAGGCTGGTAAACACAGGGCCCACCCCTCTGTAACCATTGCCCAGCCTACGAGTGCTGTAACACCGGTCCCCCGCCTGCCGCATTCCGATCTGCTCTGATGGTGATGGAGAGCAGGGGACACAATGGCTCGTTTCCAGGCTGGTGGAGAGAGTGGGAAGGTGGGAGGGATGGTTTATCAGACGTAGGCCTATACAGGAACCATAGGAAGGACTGAGGGAGTGGCTCATGAGCCCAACCCCCTCTGGCCACAGGGAGATAGAGGGATGTGTTCAGGCCCGGGTAACTCACACATCACCCCCCCTCCTTTACCTGCCTGCTGTGCTCCCATCCTCCTGAACGACGGAATAGAAATAGCCGCCACAACCCAGTCTTTGTAACGCGCGGCAAAATAAGATCTCTCGCCTGATTTGGCCCCGTGTACAAATAAAGTCCAGACGTTAAAATTTTGGCCGCTTGATTTCCTGCGTTTTTTTTGTGCTCAGACCTCAGGGTGGAGCTGGTGGGTCAAGGGGTCATCCTCACACATTGGGTGACCTTTGAACCTCTAGGAGAGGTCTTCTCACCTTCAGTGTTTTCACGATCTGTCCTGTTGCTGGTCCCCCTCGCCAAATCCGCCCCTCGGCAACCCAATTGACCAATGAGAAGCTTGATATCAGGGCTTTACGTGGGGAACGCTTCCCACGACCTACAACGCCCGCTGCTGTCAGTCACGACACACATGAAGTGGATGTCACTCTGGTGGAAGAGGCTGTGCCGACTGTAGGTTGACCGAGGTGTCACCAACTGTTCACCCAACAACTTGTCGACCACAATCCCTAACATCACTCCAGGGGATGTGTTGTCGTGTGTGTTTTAAACAGTATCTGTAAACCTGCTTGTGGTGTCAGGTTGTTGTGTCCGTACTGCAGCCTGTGTGGTGTTTTCCATGTGAGTCGTGTTTGTGTGTTGGCCGTACCTGCTCCTGTGTGTGTGTGTCCATGTGAGTCTTGTGTGTGGTGTGGTTGGGTTGTGTCCATGTGAGTCTGTGTTTTGGTGTGTCCTTACCTGCGCCTGTGTGTGTGTGTCCCCCATGTAGTCTGTGTGTATGTGGTGTGTGTCCAGTGTCCGTACCTGCAGCCTTGTGTGTTGTGTCCATGTGAGTCTGTGTGTGTGTTGTTTCGTACCTCAAGCCTGTGTCGAGTCTCCCTTAGCTCTCCAGGGAGGGCCTCACGCAGAGGGACCCCCGGCTTCCCAGTCAGGAGCCCCCTCAGCAGCCCGCCATCGCCCAGGAACCCCCCGCCACCAGGGCAGCGCTGGGCTTCTGTCCACCACCACACCCTGGACTTCCAACACCGCCTCACCACCCTCACACAGCGGCAACCTGAGTACCCACACACACACAACACACACACCACACACACACAAACAACACACGCACACTTCACACCCCCCGCAGCACAAACCAGATGCCATCATTCACAACACACACACAACACACAAACACAGCTACACACGACACACACACAGTACCAATCACAATTTGATCCTCCATCAGAAACTTATACACACAGAGCGGTCGTAGAACTTCCCCGCTCTTCTGCCGAGCCTTCCTCACTCGCTCATTGGAGGTCTCTTCTGGAATGAAGTGACCGTGGAGGCTGTCTGACCTGTTGTGTGGAGGGCTGCTGACCTGTGTGGTGGAGGCTGTCTGACCGGTGTGTGGAGGCTGTCGTAACTGTGTGTGGAGGCATGTCTGACCTGTGTGTGGCACGGCCGGCTCCAGCAAGGCCTGTCGGGAGCAGGCTCCCTGGAGGCTGTCTGACTGGTTTGTGAGGCTGTCTGAACCCCGTTGATGTGAGGCTGTCTGACTGTGTGTGCGGCTGTCTGACCCGGTGTGGAGGCTGTCTGCCTGTGGTGTGAGGCTGTCTGACTGTGTGTGGAGGCTCGGACCTGTGTGTGGAGGCTGTCTGACCTGTGTGTGGAGGCTGTCTGACCTGTGTGTGGAGGCTGTCTGACCTGTGTGTGGAGGCTGTCTGACCACTGTGTGTGGAGGCTGTCTGACTGTGTGGAGGCTGTCTGACCCGTGTGTGGAGGCTGACCTGTGTGTGGAGGCTGACCTGTGTGTGGTGCACGGCGTCTCCAGCAGGGCCTCTGGTCTGGAGCAGAGCTCCCTGGGGTCTGTCATGACCTGTGTGTGGAGGCTGTCTGACCCGTGGTGTGGAGGCTGTCTGACCTGTGTGTATGGAGGCTGTCTGACCTGTGTGTGGAGGCTGTCTGACTAGTGTGTGGAGGCTGTCTGACCTGTGTGTGCGAGCTGTACTGGACACCGTGTGTGGAGGCTGTCTGACCCGTGTGTGGAGGCTGTCTGACCCGTGTGTGGAGGCTGACCTGTGTGTGGCGGCTGTCGGACCCGTGTGTGGAGGCTGTCTGACCTGTGTGTGGGCCGGCCGTCTACCAGCAGGGCCTGGGCTGGAGTCAGAGCCTCCGTGGAGGCGGTTGGGGCAGCAGACGTACCCGGGACTCCGGCAGCTCCTCCGTCAGCTTCAGCAGGGTGCTCAGGTACTCCGAGGGCGCGTCATGCGACCAGGGCGTCGGCGGCCATGACACGCACGCTGTCTGATGGGGCTGGCGGCAGCTGAGGAGGGAGGCTGAAGCACAGCCAGCGCTCTGAGGGCGGGAACACCAACGCACACGATGTCGTCACGGCTACCATGTACCATGTCCGCGCGGCTAGTTCCGAATCCATACGCGTTGGCCCTCAGCGTTTAGAGCTAAACGCCGCATTAGCTAAAGGCCAACCCCCTTGGGAGTCTCTATAAGGAGAGGAAACCAGCGCTCACCCTGTGGTGGGACGGCTGGAGTTTAGCCGGAGTAGGACAGGTGTCGCGGGAGGGTGGAGCGCAGCCTGGCCTCCCCAGAGGGGCCGCCTGGAGGCGCTGCGCCCCTTAGCTCCCCCAGGAGAGAAGGGTCTTGCAGGGCGGGGTAGTGGGTAGGAGCCGGGGGGACATGTCTATGCTGGGTGCAGCCCTGCATCCCCCAGAGCGCGTGGCCCAGCATACGAGAGCACAGGGAACCTGAGGGAGGATCACAGTCAGAAGTGCTGTGGAAGAGTTGAGGAAAGTCTACCTAGCTAGCTAGCTAAACTAGGCATAAAACTAGGCTAGCTAGGCTAAAATAGCTAACTAGTCTAAACTAGGCTAAGCAGGCTAACACTAGCTACGGCTAGCTAGCTAGGCTAATGACTAGGCTAAGCTCAGCTAAGCTAGGCTAAGCTAGGCTCAGCTAGGCTAAAATAGGCTAAGATCGGCTGAGATAGGACTACGGCTCTTACTGTACAGCTGCAGCGCAGCATTCCTCTGCCCGCAGGGGAGCTGAGGAGCGTCAGGGCAGATGCCACGTAGGAGGCGAACTGCAGCACGGCCACGCCAGACCTGACACTACGAACCAGGCCGCAGGGTGTGGACCGCAGACAACTGGTTCGTAGTTCAGGTCTGGGCGTGGCCGTGCTGCAGTTCGCCTCCTCCGTGGCCATCTTGTCCCTGACGCTCCTCAGCTCCCCCTGCTGGGCCATGAGGAATGCTGCGCTGCAGCTGTACAGTAAGAGCTTAGCCTATCTTAGCCTATCTTAGCCTATTTTAGCCTAGCTTAGCCTAGCTTAGCCTAGCTTAGCCTAGCTTAGCCTAGCTTAGCCTAGCTTAGCCTAGCTTAGCCTAGTTTAGCCTAGCTTAGCCTAGTTTAGACTAGTTTAGCCTATTTTAGCCTAGCTTAGCCTAGTTTAGCCTAGTTTAGCCTAGCTTAGCCTAGCTTAGCTTTCCTCAACTCTTCCACAGCACTTCTTACTGTGATCCTCCCTCCAGGTTCCCTGTGCTCTCGTATGCTGGGCCAGCGCTCTGGGGGGGAGCAGGGCTGCACCCAGCATAGCATGTCCCCCCCGGCCTTCTTCACCCACTACCCCGCCCTGAAGCCCTTTCTCCTGGGGGAGCTAAGGGGCGCAGCGGGGGACCTCCAGGGCCCCTCTGGGGAGGCCAGGCTGCGCCTCCACCCCTCCCTCTACCCTGTCCTCACCCTCCTGGCTAAACTCCAGCCTGGGGTCCCAGACCCCACAGGGTGAGCGCTGGTTTCCTCTCCTTATAGAACTCCCAAGGGGGTTGGCCTTTAGCTAATGGGCGTTTAGCTAAACGCTGAGGGCCAACGCGTATGGATTCGGAACTAGCCGCGTCGACATGGTAGCCGTGACGACATCGTGTGCTGTTGTGTTCCCGCCTCAGAGCGCTGGCGTGCTTCCAGCCTCCCCTCCTCCAGCTGGCCGCCAGCCCCATCTACAGCGTGCGTGTCATGGCCGCCGACGCCCTGGTCGCCATGACGCCGCCCTCGGAGTACCTGAGCACCCTGCTGAAGCTGACGGAGGAGCTGCCGGAGTCCCGGGACGTCTGCTGCCACAACCGCCTCCACGGAGCTCTGCTCCAGACCAGGGCCCTGCTGGAGACGGCCGTGCCCACACACAGGTCAGACAGCCTCCACACACGGGTCAGACAGCCTCCACACACAGGTCAGCCTCCACACACGGGTCAGACAGCCTCCACACACGGGTCAGACAGCCTCCACACACGGGTCAGACAGCCTCCACACACAGGTCAGACAGCCTCCACACACAGGTCAGACAGCCTCCACACACAGGTCAGACAGCCTCCACACACAGGTCAGACAGCCTCCACACACGGGTCAGACAGCCTCCACACACAGGTCAGACAGCCCCCAGGGAGCTCTGCTCCAGACCAGGGCCCTGCTGGAGACGGCCGTGCCCACACACAGGTCAGCCTCCACACACAGGTCAGCCTCCACACACGGGTCAGACAGCCTCCACACACAGGTCAGACAGCCTCCACACACAGGTCAGACAGCCTCCACACACAGGTCAGACAGCCTCCACACACAGGTCAGACAGCCTCCACACACAGGTCAGACAGCCTCCACACACAGGTCAGACAGCCTCCACACACAGGTCAGACAGCCTCCACACACAGGTCAGACAGCCTCCACACACGGGTCAGACAGCCTCCACACACAGGTCAGACAGCCTCCACACACGGGTCAGACAGCCTCCACACACAGGTCAGACAGCCTCCAGGGAGCCCTGCTCCAGACCAGGGCCTTGCTGGAGACGGCCGTGCCCACACACAGGTCAGACAGCCTCCACACACAGGTCAGACAGCCTCCACACACAGGTCAGACAGCCTCCACACACAGGTCAGACAGCCTCCACACACAGGTCAGACAGCCTCCACGGTCACTTCATTCAGAGAGACCTACTGAGCGCGTGCGGAAGGCTCGGCAGAAGAGCGGGGAGGTTCTGACCGCTTCTGTGTTATACAGTTTCTGATTGGATGGATCAAATTGTGATTGTGTTGTGTGTGTGTGTGTGTGTTGTGTGTGTGTGTGTGTTGTGTGTGTGTTGTGCATGTGTGTGTGTGTTGTGCATGTGTGTGTGTGTTGTGTGTGTGTTGTGTGTGTGTTGTGTGTGTGTGTGGTACTCAGCGTGCCGCTGTGTGAGGTGGTGAGGCGTGTGGAGTCCAGGGTGTGGCTGGTGACAGAAGCCCAGCGCTGCCCCCTGGTGGCGGGGGTGTTCCTGGGCGTGGCGGGGCTGCTGAGGGGGCTCCTGACTGGGAGCCGGGTCCCTCTGCGTGAGGCCCTCCTGGAGGAGCTACGGGCGCCTCGACACAGGCTGCAGGTACGGACACACACACACACACAGACTCACATGGACACACACACACAGGCTGCAGGTACGGACACACACACACACACAGACTCACATGGACACACACACACAGGCTGCAGGTACGGACACACACACACACAGACTCACATGGACACACACACACACACACACACACAGACTCACATGGACACACACACACAGGCTGCAGGTACGGACACACACACACACACAGACTCACATGGACACACACACACAGGCTGCAGGTACGGACACACACAACCTGACACCACAAGTCAGGTTACAGATACTGTAAAACACACACGTACACACACTCCCCTGGATGATGTTAGGATGTGGTGACAGTTGGTGACAGTTGGTGACACCTCTTTCCCCCTCACAGGTCGGCACATCCTCCTTCCACCAGAGTGCCATCCACTTCCTGTGTGTGACTGACAGCAGCTGGGCGTGTCAGGTGTGGGAAGCGTTCCCCACGTACAGCCCTGATCTCAAGCTCTCATTGGTCAGTTGGGTTGCCGAGGGGCGGAGTTGGCGAGGGACCAGCACACAGGACATGATCGTGAAAACACTGCAGGTGAGACGACCTCTCCTAGAGGTCAAAGGTCACCCCCTGTGTGAGAGTGACCCCTGACCCCACCAGCTCCACCCTGAGTCTGAGCACAAACACAATCGCAGGAAATCAAAGCGGCAAAATTTACGTCTGACTTTATTTGTACACGGGAGCCAAATCAGGCGAGAGATCTTTATTTGCCGCGCTACAACGACTGGGTGTTGTGTCGGCTATTCTATTCCGTCGTCAGGGAGATGGGAGCACAGCCAGGCAGGTTAAGGATGTGCTGTTCCCCGGGCCTGAACACCTCCCTCTACTCTCCCTGTGAGCCAGAGGGGGTTGGGCTCATGATCACTCCCTCAGTCTTCCTATGTTTCCTGTAGGATACGTCTGATAACATCTCCCACTTCCCCTCTCACACCCAGCCTGGAACGAGCCATTGTGTCCCTCTGCTCTCCATCACCATCAGAGCAGATCAGCCTGCGGCAGGCTGGGGCCCTGTGTTACAGCCTGCGTCAGGCTGGGGCCCTGTGTTACAGAGGGCCCTGTGTTACAGCCTGGGGCCCTGTGTTACAGCCTGGGGCCCTGTGTTACAGCCTGCGTTAGGCTGGGGCCCTGTGTTACAGTCTGGGGCCCTGTGTTACAGCCTGCGTCAGGCTGGGGCCCTGTGTTACAGCCTGCGTCAGGCTGGGGCCCTGTGTTACAGCCTGCGTCAGGCTGGGGCCCTGTGTTACAGCCTGCGTCAGGCTGGGGCCCTGTGTTACAGAGGGCCCTGTGTTACAGCCTGCGTCAGGCTGGGACCCTGTGTTACAGCCTGCGTCAGGCTGGGACCCTGTGTTACAGCCTGCGTCAGGCTGGGGCCCTGTGTTACAGTCTGCGTCAGGCTGGGCCCTGTGTTAGAGGCTGCGTCAGGCTGGGGCCCTGTGTTAGAGGCTGCGTCAGGCTGGGGCCCTGTGTTAGAGGCTGCGTCAGGCTGGGGCCCTGTGTTACAGCCTAAGAGCCTGATCCATGCGGTGTGTTTACAGGCCAGCCTACAGGAGGCGCTGACGAGCCAGAGTACAGAGTACAGCAGGACCTACCTGACTGCCCTGGTGGCCGTGATGACGCCTGAAGGAGACCCTCCGCTGCCCCAGGACCTCCCTGCGTCGCTCCCCCAGGAGGAGGCCTCCCTGCTGGGGTGTGTGGATCTGCTGCTGGGGCTCCTGGAGGAACACAGAGGAGGACCGGAGTTCCTGTCCCAGGCCCTGACCGCAGCCAGCCTGCTCCTCTCCCAAAGGTCAGCCCCCCCGCTCCACGTTCCCGCTCCACACCCCCCCCGCCCGCTCCACATCCCCTCACACCGTCCGTCCCCCCCCCGCTCCACGTCTCCCCCCCGCTCCTCGTCTCCCCTCACATCCACTGCACTGCTACCGTGTTCCAGAAACAAACCAAAAAAAAACTCCTGCATCTTGTTGACACTTTAGTCGTTTAGCAGACGCTAAATACAGTAAGTACAGGGACATTTCCCCCCCCGAGGCAAGTAGGGTGAAGTGCCTTGCCCAAGGACACAACGGCATTTCGCA
Source organism: Mallotus villosus (assembly GCA_903064625.1). NCBI lineage: Eukaryota > Metazoa > Chordata > Actinopteri > Osmeriformes > Salangidae > Mallotus > Mallotus villosus. The sequence continues at coordinate 13,559 of CAEFZP010002989.1, forward strand.
CAGCCAGGAATTGAACCAGCAACCTTCTGATTAATATCCCGATACCCTAACCGCTCAGCCACCTGACTCCCTACCTTGTTTCCTCTTCCCCCCCCGTGCCCTCAGCCTCCAGTGCAGCCTCTTCCCTCGCTGGTGTGGCGTGCTGGAGGAGCTCCGGGCCCCTGAGGCCCCCGAGGCCATGCGGGAGGCCTGTGCCCTGGCCCTGTGCCTGGCCGGGGGGCCGCTGCTGAGCGCCTCCCTGAGGGACCACGCCCCCCTCCCCAGCATCAGCACCAGGTACAGGCTCACACACTCACACAGAGACACACACTCACACACAGTACACACACACACACACCTTGTGTATCTGGTATCTCCCTGAGGGACCACGCCCCCCTCCCCAGCATCAGCACCAGGTATAGGCTCACACACTCACACAGAGACACTCACACAGGTAACACACACTCACACAGTGACACACTCACACAGGTAACACACACACAGGTAACACACACTCACACAGTGACACACACACACACAGAGACACACTCACACAGGTAACACACACTCACACAGTGACACACACACACACAGAGACACACTCACACAGGTAACACACACTCACACAGGTAACACACACACAGGTAACAAACACTCACACAGGTAACACACACTCACACAGAGACACACTCACACAGGTAACAAACACTCACACAGGTAACACACACTCACACAGAGACACACTCACACAGGTAACAAACACTCACACAGGTAACACATACTCACACAGAGACACACTCACACAAGTAACAAACACTCACACAGGTAACAAACACTCACACAGGTAACACACACTCACACAGGTAACAAACACTCACACAGGTAACACATACTCACACAGGTAACACATACTCACACAGAGACACACACACTCACACAGAGGGTAACCTAACCCTAACCCTCCCCAGCATCAGCACCAGGTACAGGCTCACTTCACATCTGTTTCTAATATAGATCATAGATCATTAGCTGTTTGTCATTTGGATGAAAAGCATCTGCTAAGTGAATAAATGAAGTGTGGTCTCTGCAGGGTGATCAACACAGGCCTCCACCTGCTGCTGGACCAGAGCGTGCAGGTGAGGAGCAGAGCGGCAGGTTTCGCCTCGCTGCTGTCCCACGCCTCCAGAGGGGCTGTTGGGCAGGTGTACCTGCTGCAGGTGAACCGAGCCCTGCCCCTGCTACTGGAGCTGCTGCTGGAGGAGGGCTGGGACGGCCCCCTTACCCTGGAGGAGGGCTGGGACGGCCCCCACACACTGGAGGAGGGCTGGGACGGCCCCCACACCCTGGAGGAGGGCTGGGACGGCCCCCCCCACCCTGGAGGAGAGCTGGGACGGCCCCCACACCCTGGAGGAGGGCTGGGACGGCCCCCACACCCTGGAGGAGGGCTGGGACCGCCCCCACACCCTGGGGGAGGGCTGGGACGGCCCCCACACCCTGGAGCAGGGCTGGGACGGCCCCCCACACCCTGGAGGAGGGCTGGGACGGCCCCCACACCCTGGAGGAGGGCTGGGACGGCCCCCACACCCTGGAGGAGGGCTGGGACGGCCCCCACACCCTGGAGGAGGGCTGGGACGGCCCCCACACCCTGGAGGCCCTGCTGGGGCATCTGCCAGGGGCCGACCTGCGCTCCGTCCTGGGGGAGGCCGGGGGGACCGGGTGAGGCTGTGCTCACAGACGTACTGGAGGGAGGACAGGGGGTCAGGGGTCAGGGGTCAGGGAGTCAGGGGTCACTTCATACACGGCTCATAAACACAGTCAACCCAGTCTTTTCAAACATCTAGATTGTAGATTGTGCATGTTGGAGATTCTAGAACATGCAGGACAGAGGGTCTTGAGGACCAGGGTTGAGAGAGGCTCCTTCAGGAGGTGGTGTTAAGGGTGTGTGTTGAGATGGTTGTGTTCCTGGTTGTTGGTTGTGTGTTAAGGGTGTGTGTTGAGATGGTTGTGTTCCTGGTTGTTGGTTGTGTGTTAAGGGGTGTGTGTTGAGATGGTTGTGTTCCTGGTTGTTGGTTGTGTGTTAAGGGTGTGTGTTGAGATGGTTGTGTTCCTGGTTGTTGGTTGTGTGTTAAGGGTGTGTGTTGAGATGGTTGTGTTCCTGGTTGTTGGTTGTGTGTTAAGGGTGTGTGTTGAGATGGTTGTGTTCCTGGTTGTTGGTTGTGTGTTAAGGGTGTGTGTTGAGATGGTTGTGTTCCTGGTTGTTGGTTGTGTGTTAAGGGTGTGTGTTGAGATGGTTGTGTTCCTGGTTGTTGGTTGTGTGTTAAGGGTGTGTGTTGAGATGGTTGTGTTCCTGGTTGTTGGTTGTGTGTTAAGGGTTGTGTGTGTGTGTGTTCCTCAGGAGTGCCAGTGTTAAGTGTGTGTGTGTGTGTTCCTCAGGAGTGCCAGTGTTAAGGGTTGTGTGTGTGGGTTGTGTGTTAAGTGTGTGTGTGTGTGTGTGTTCCTCAGGAGTGCCAGTGTTAAGGGTGTGTGTGTGTGTGTGTGTGTGTTCCTCAGGAGTGCCAGTGTTAAGGGTGTGTGTGTGTGTGTTCCTCAGGAGTGCCAGTGTTAAGGGTGTGTGTGTGTGTGTGTTCCTCAGGAGTGCCAGTGTTAAGTGTGTGTGTGTGTGTGTGTGTGTGTTCCTCAGGAGTGCCAGTGTTAAGGGTGTGTGTGTGTGTGTTCCTCAGGAGTGCCAGTGTTAAGTGTGTGTGTGTGTGTGTGTTCCTCAGGAGTGCCAGTGTTAAGTGTGTGTGTGTGTGTGTGTGTGTTCCTCAGGAGTGCCAGTGTTAAGTGTGTGTGTGTGTGTGTGTGTGTTCCTCAGGAGTGCCAGTCTGTACGAGCAGGACGATGCCAACGTGTTTGCTGAGCCCTCGGTGATGTCATCGACCCTGCTGCCGTACCTGTGCCAGCTCGCACACAAATACCCACAATCCTCTGCTCTGGCGCTCCGCCTGAACGCCTGGGCGGAAGAGAACGTCCCCGTGGTGCTTTCCGGCCTCGCGGTGTGCCGAGACCTCCACACAGGTAACACACTCTCACACAGAGACACACACACAGAGACACACACACACAGGTAACACACACACACACACACAGACACACTCACACAGAGACACACACACAGAGACACACACACACAGGTAACACACACTCACACAGAGAGACACACACAGAGACACACACACACAGGTAACACACACTCACACAGAGAGACACACACAGAGACACACACACACAGGTAACACACACACACACACAGACACACTCACACAGAGACACAAACACACAGAGACACACACACTCACACAGATAACACACTCACACTCACAGATACACACAGACACACACACAGACTCACACTCACAGATACACACAGACACACACACAGACTCACACTCACAGATACACACAGACACACACACAGACTCACACTCACAGATACACACAGACACACACACACACACTCACAGATACACACAGACACACACACACACACTCAGACACACACACACTCACTCAGAGACACACTCATTCCACGGGCCATCTGACCTCACCGGTTGTGTAACTGGTCTCTCTCCTCCAGGTGAGACTCTGGACGCTGCGTGGTTCTCTCTCCTCACGGACCCCCGTTTCCATGGCACCCTCTGCGGCCTGTTGGTGCGTGCGATCTTCCTCCTCCACCTCCTGGAGGTATCGCACGACCTCCGACCCCTCTGTGACCCCTCGTCCCTACGCAACCACATCCGGAACGTCCACGCTGCCCTGAGTGAGAGGGGGGTGCAGCTCCCCGCTGCCCTCTCTGTCGCCCCGTCCGGACCCCCCCTCGCTGGGCCCCGGACCCCCCCCGCTGGGCCCCGCGCTGGGCCCCGCCCCCCCCCTCGCTGGGCCCCTCCCAGCCAGCAGCAGACCTGCTTCCCCCACGCTACCTGGGAGCAGACAGCTGACACTGCAGCCTGTTCTGGAGCTCTTGGCAGACGAACTGATGATCACATTACCATCACTGTAGAGAGGGTTGTTGGGTATCAACCAGAATGTGTGTGTGTGTGTGTGTTTGTGTGTGTGTGTGTGTCTGACTGTGTGTGTGTGTGTGTGTGTGTGTGTGTGTGTGTGTGTGTGTGTGTGTGTGTGTGTGTGTGTGTGGGGGGGGAGTGGTTGTAAGACAGGACATGCTGTGTAGCCTACTAAGCACTTCCCTTCTCTCACTAAAGCCATCAGCACACTGTCAGGAAGAACCCTCCGTGTTGATGATGATGTGCTCATGTTCTGATGATGTGCTCATGTTCTGATGATGTGCTCATGTTCTGATGATGTGCTCATGTTCTGCACGTACGTCTCATTATGGGTAATAAGGACATAAGAATGAGTTGATATTTGTCAAGCTGGGGATCAACTGCAGACAGGCCCCCCTCTCTGGAGACCCAGCCTCACCTCATTGGAGGCCCAGCCCCCCCCTCTGTGGAGGCCCAGCCTCCCTCAGTCCAGGCTGCTTCCAGCTGCCTCCACCTCTCCTGTCATACCGTCAGTAGCCACAGAGGGGCGCTCTCCTTCACTCACAGAAGCCCTGGGCCTGTCGTGGCCTGCTCATCTGTTGGCGTGGAGACGGTGATGTGGGAGGGGGGGGGTTGTCGGAGGGAGACCTAGATGCTTTCATGCTCCATTAGAGGCCTTCTGCCTGGATAAGTGTCCATTTTCAGGCCGGGACCACAGATGAAGATGATGGATGATGGACTGTCTGGAGGAGTTTGTGGGTGGGAGGTGTTGGTTGCCGTGCAACCGTCCGCACAGGGATGCATCATCAGAACATTGGGACACAGTTTCAGAGAAAGAGCCTTAACCAGAGTCTGGCAAATGTTTGATATGAAGGGAACAGATAGAAGAGCTGGCTCTCTTCAGTAGTGTTTAGAGAGTGTGTGTGTGTGTGTGTGTGTGTGTGTGTGTGTGTGTGTGTGTGTGTGTGTGTGTGTGTGTGTGTGTGTGTTGTGTGTGTGTGTGTGTGTGTGTGGTGTGTGTGTGTGTGTGTGTGGTGTGTGTGTGTGTGTGTGTGTGTGTGTGTGTGTGTGTGTGTGTGTGTGTGTGTGTGTGTGTGTGTGTGTGTGTGTGTGTGTGTGTGTGTGGTCCAGGGCTGCCTGACCTTCCTCTGGTGTACCGTAGAAGGTCAGTTCATCAAGGACAAAGTGTTCTTCTTCTCTGATATGAAGAAACACGTCCGGCCGATTAAAGATGTGCCGCCTGGTCCGGAGGGTGGTTTGACTGGGACGCTTGTTGTTGGAAAGACGGTTTAGATGACCTCAGAGTTAATGTGGTGGTCTGTGGACAACGAGGGTTTTGATTGGTGTAAGACAACAAGGGCTTGTGTTGTCTGGGTTACGCACTGGGTTATTCTCCTGTTTCCTGTCACCAGCTCGTTGGCATTCCACTTTGTGACATCACTTCCACTTTGTGACATCACTTCCCTGTTGTTGTTCTTAAATGTAATTATGTTTGTAGACACTGGGAATGTTTTGACTTACTATGTATTGAATAACATTTACATGATTTATATAATGAAGCATGTCTTCTCTATTTGTACTTTTTTAACTGCGGATGCTTCTCTACTCATAAATCGGCTTCAGGCCTTTTATGCAGCGCCATGATATAAGATTTATATAAATGATTCATTAATAGGCTTACATGTTCCCGAAGACATCTTAGATATTGGCACAATACCTAGAGAGAGGGTGTGTAATCCTGCTGGATTTAGACATGCCCTGAACTACAGCCAGCATCTGCATTTCTCTCAGGAGAGAATCAAGCACAAACTAAACCAGTCCAGCAACCATGTCCCGCCACACACAGTTACGTCGAAATGAGGAAGGTGTGCTTTGTACAACACAAGTAAACATTGGACAGATACAGTCATATCGTCAAAAACAACCAGTGATTTCTTCTTTTGAAAAGAGATGATTACTGACCTAAAAACTCAGGAAGTGTTTCATTACTCCTATGATTTCTGTGTTCTTCATTTGCCTCTTAAGAGGTGCCAAAATGTGTTTTTTCCTCCAGTGGAAACTTGGTAGATCATTAAGAGAGGGTACGCTGGGCTGGTCCAGCGAGGGAACTGTGTTTTCTGACCTGTGGCCTGGTTTCCTGTGCGTCTGGAAGCTGACCATCTGGCGCGATGGGAGCGTTCGTTCCCATTCCCTGGGCGTCCTCGGTTACCTGGAGACAACCGACAGGCTTTTAGTACTTCAGTGTCCAGCGAATGGAATGATTATCCACTGGGAGGAAGGCCAAGGTAGCAGCTAGCTGTTTAATCTACCAGGGCACGCCAAGATAGGACCTAGCTGTTTACTCCATTAAGGAACAAAAGATGCTGCCTTTCCCCACTGATGATGTCGAAGCTTCTCAAAGCTGTTAAACTAGTGTGTGAGGGAAATGTTCTAAAGTGTGTGCTAAATAAATACATTGTAAGTTGTTAGGAAAACTGATATATACATAAAACTTCAGTGGTTCATCACAGAATGTTGTCTGACAGCAGACAGACAATAACAGATGTTATGGCAGCAGAATGTTCTGTTTGCAGTGTAGGGATAATTGGTGTGTACTGCGTTGTACTTGTTGAGCTTGTATTACAAAGAAACGGGGAGAGCCGTTTGTCACGGGGGACAAAGCACCTTTCAGAACAGGACAGAGAGTGCGAGAGGGAGTTTGTGTTTGGTATTTTCTGACATCAGGGCGGCCATTTGTTTGAAAGCATAAAGAGTTACATTTTGTCATTAAGCAGATGCTCTTATCCAGAGTGACTTACAGTAAGTACAGGTAAATCCCCCCGAGGCAAGTAGGGTGAAGTGCCTTGCCCAAGGACACATAATTTTGCACGGCCAGGAACGAACCGGCAACCTTCTGATTACTAGCCTGATTCCCTAACCGCTCAGCCACCTGACTCCCTAGTTAACTTAAGTCCTTTCCCTCACATTCTCTAATTTTATCATGTTGTTTTGAAAGGGAATGACATGAGGGCAGTGTGGCAATTGTTTTCGAGTAACGTGTTTCATGTTGGCATTTATGAGTCCAGTTAGTTCTGGAACAAACGTGCAATTCCGGAATATTGTTCAGTGTAAGTCGTTTCAGGGAACCTTTAATTTCATAATTGTTTTCTGGTGTGTGTTGATAACAATTATGCTGTTTGCGGCTATAGAGATCTTCATCAAAACTGACGGACAGCAAAATATATTTTGTAGTTTACAAAGGTAAAGTAGGTGGTACATTGACCCTCACCAACATCTAGATGCTGCTATATTCGCGTGCAGTCAGTAGTGAGTGAGCGTGTTCTAGGACCTTGAAGACGGCGGGTGCTCCGCTACTGCAGAGGGAGTTCCTTCCCAGAGAGAGGCTGTTTACGAAGAAAACTGGAATCGTTCTTCTCTTCGACAATAACAACGGCAGGACTTCAGCGAGAGGGGCAGTTTGACTGAACTATACAGCATAGGCTCTTCTGTTTTTCGAAAAAATAGTCTATTTCTTTGAAGCATTTAAAAAAAAATCGTTCGTGCACTATGTTTTCATTTGTTTCTTCACCCCGAAAATTTAGCAAGATGCTTTTCTCATTGCACTTTATTTTGCTGAGCGTTGCAGTGGTGGTCGACAGCACGATTACAGGTAATAAGATAGGCTACTGAGTATTAACCTACTTTTTTAGTAAACTTTTCTTTTTCATATCATATTTTTATTCGATTGGTCAAATGTTTGTTCGATTGGTAAAATGTTGGGAAAAAACGTTCATGTGGTTTGTGTTTCATCTCTATTGAATGAAATAACTGGATATAACTGGATCTAACTGGCATGTTTTTGTTAAACTCCCAATACATCCTAAAGATAAATTAGTAAGGCAACTTGATCAACGTTTATTAATGATAGACAAAAAGTTTATTAATGAACCGCATCATATCTGAATAAATAAGAAGTTAAACTTAAAAAAAAGAAAGTTTGCTCATCAACTGTAGCTATATAAGCTACAACTAAATATCGACTCTTCGTTTAGATATGTAGGCTAAAGTAGTAGAATTTGCGGTTATTTTTGTATTTTCCATCGTGTGATTTTCATTTCCTGGGGCCTGATTTTCCTCCTCAGACTGCATCACCGCCAGCGGGGAGGACTACAGAGGCGACAAAAGCACCACTTCCACGGGTCAAACCTGTCTAAACTGGACCAACACAACCAGAGACTATGATGTTACAAGCCGCTCTGACTCTCAACATGGTAAACACATTGACTTTGAATTTGGATGAAGTCTTATTTGTCAAAGAAGATATTAGACTTAGTTATCTTAACATATGTTCAGTTCGATCAAGTTGACTATTTTACTACTGATTCTGTCCGTTAGCGTTAGGAACTTGAGTCATGTGGTCATTCATCACCGTGAAGTTCGTGAACCAGTCTGTTGGGTTAAACTTGTTTTTGTTACAACAAATGTGCAACAAATGGTCTGGTACAGGACATCATGACACAGAAGCTTTGAAAATACCAGAGATAGTTTGAATATGGCATTTCAATCCAATATATCATTTGATGAACTGATATGCATAATGTAAAAATATTTGTTCACTGGATGGAAGACGACCATTAATAACGCCCACAGTAAACAGATTTGAATCCATGTGGGTGAAAACCACATACATTCTAACGAATTTCCTTTGTGTGCATTGCTTCTTATCAATTCCACGGTGATAAAGTAGTGTAAAAGATTAATGAATCTGGTCCTGTGTACCCAGTCACCAGGAAAAACCAGACTGCCTTACATTTACATTTAGTCATTTAGCAAACGCTCTTATCCAGAGCGACTTACAGTAAGTACAGGGACATTCCCCCTGAGGCAAGCAGGGTGAAGTGCCTTGCTCAAGGACACAACGTCATTTGGCACAGCCAAGAATCAAACCGACAACCTTTGGACTACTAGCCCGATTCTTTAACCGCTGACCCACCTGACTCACATGACAGAGGAGTCCCAGTCACAGACAGTAATGTTTGTTTTGTCTCTGCAGGTGTTGGAGACCATAACTACTGTCGTAACCCCGACGCGTCCAGCCAGCCCTGGTGTTACCTGTCTGGGCCAAACTCACAGATCCACAGACTCTCCTGTGACCTCCGACCCTGCCAAGGTACGACTCACCTCTCACCTCCTCAGTCACACACGACAAACAAATACACAGACACTGGAGAGACTTGAGGGGAGAGCAGGGTCGAAGATGCTTTCACCTCCTCAGTCACAGACACAGTCACAGATACAGACACAGTCACAGACACAGTCAAACACACACACACTCTGGAGAGACTTGAGGGGAGAGCAGGGTTGAAGATGCTACTGACAAAAATGTACTTAATTGGACATCAAATATCCTCTCCCTGGGAGGTTACCCCAGGACGTTACAAACAGTCGGCTGCTTCCTGGTGTCGGCTCCTTCCTGGTCTTGGCTTTGTCCCAGGAGCTGCAAGCTCACTGCTGGGATTTGATCAGTCTCAGGGCTGGGAGGCGACAAGGCCTGTAAATATTTGAGAGAGACATTTCTCAGTGTGTAAATGTTGTTGCTCACGTTGACTTTGAGATTCCGGGCAAGCGGTATGAAGGGAATGTCCTCTCTCACCAAGAGGCCATCTTGTCTTCCTCATTCTCCTTTAAACTAGTTCTCGACCAGTCTGACATTTTGGACATATCTGAAGCTTGTGTTCCCAGCAAGGATATACAGTCACACGGGAGTTTACAGTCATGCGTTATCCGAGACAATTTTCCGTCATAAATCTAAAACAACTTCCACATTCAGTCGAGAGTTCTGATAAAACATTCAGAAGATGACCTCGTTGGAGGAGGGAGGGAGGGAGATCTAGGTCAGTTTCTCAGAGATAATCTACTTCCTGTTTCCTGGGGTTTTGACCTTTAGCTTCCTTATTGTCCGTGGAGAGACGGACCAAGTGGAACAATAACAAGGGCCGGGCATCTGGTTCCTGCTGGAGGTTTAAAGAGCCATGTGCTGATTACCAGCAGCCTGCTCGAGGTGATGGCCCCCGCCCTTCACCTCCGCCCATTGGTAGAGAGTCCGCTCTCATGCCATGGAGACAGCCCCGTGATTGGTTACCGCATGGCTACGAGCCACGCCCTTCAACTTGAACAGACTTGGTAAACAACTTGAGTGTGGGGGAGGAGAAGGGAGGGAGGAGGGGAGGAGGAGGTGTTGGCCTAGCTGCTTGTCTGAGCAGGAGCAGATGTGGACTTCCTGTCTGGGATCACTCGCATTGCTGCTCCCTAATACTTTTAAACTTGTTTTATTTTGAATAGTTTTCGATTCTATTTTCGATGATGACTGAGTGTAGCTTGTTCCCAGGTCTCTGTGTCTGCTGGCATGACCTCAGAGGCAGAGAGGGGTTAAACTGACCACAGGAGAGACGGTCTGGAGACCATGTGGTCTGGAGACCATGTGCTCCGCTCCAACATGGCCTCCTTGCTTTCCTTTGTGTTCTCCTGGAGTTGGATCAATGTATTGATTAGTCAGTCTCCATTTCAGCCGTATAATATAGTGCTTGCGATGGCACTTAAGCACACTGGCCGCTGATACTGATATGATCACAGCAGTGCTCTGTGATAATAAAAAAAAAGTGGTGAAGAAAATGTATTGATATTACTTCCAGAAATAGTCAAGTCAATATTTGGGTGCTGGATGTTCAATATCGGTTATTTTCTTTATCTCCGTACAGAACAAGCAGTGCCTTCAGAGGCTGAGGCTGGTTCAGAGGCCGAGGCTGGGGCTGGTTCAGAGGCTGGGGCTGAGGCTGGGAGCCGGGACAGACCCCCCCCCCTGCGGTGACCTTCCAGCCCGACCAGCCGCCCCCCCGGCCAGGGAGAAGCAGCCGCCGTCCAGCCTGTCATGGGCATCAGCCAGCGCGTACGCACCGGACCAACAAAGAAGAAAGACCTCGGCACTCTGGGTACGTCCTGACCTCACTTCCTGGACCGTGTCACTTCCTGGACCTCCCGGCTTCCCGGACCCGGATGGTCACTGTTTCCTTTTGCTCCTCAGGATACGTGATGGGCATCCTCATGATGGGCCTCATCATCCTGCTCGGAGTGGGCATCAGCGTGGGGTACTTCTATAAGAGGTCAGTACCGTGTGTGTGTGTGTGTGTGTCAGCTCCTGTGTGTGTGTCTGTGTGTGTCTGTGTGTGTGTCAGCTCCTGTGTGTGTGTGTGTGTGTGTGTGTGTGTGTCAGCTCCTGTGTGTCAGCTCCTGTGTGTGTGTGTGGCGACTTCGTGGCATCAAGTGGCGTTCCTCCCGGCCCCTCACGTGTGACGCCCCCGGGGACACGACACACCACACCACAGCAGCAGCAGCAGCATGGTTATTTTAGGATACTCCTAGAAGGGGGCTGGGAGAGGGGGGCGAGATAGCACATCCACTGCAGTAGTGTAGCAGAGAGAGAGAAAGATAAAAAGAGGGAAAGAGAGAGGGATACAAAAAAAGGGGGTCAGGGGATAGAGAGAGAGAGAGACAGAGAGAGAGAGAGACACACTGAGAGAGAGAGAGACACTGAGAGAGAGACAGAGAGACACACAGAAAGAGAGAGAGAGAGAGAGAGACACACAGAAAGAGAGAGAGAGAGACACACAGAAAGAGAGAGAGACACACAGAGAGAGACACACAGACAGAGAGAGAGAGAGAGACACACAGAAAGAGAGACACAGAGAGAGAGAGAGAGAGAGATGTCCCCTCTCCAGGGGATTCTGGCACCCTGGCAGCAGGCCAGACGCCTCTGGGAATGAAATCTATTTTTGTCTATCAAATCTGATTAGCTGGGCCTGTCCATGTTACCTAACCTGAAGGAGCTCTTTATTAATGAGCGCTGCAACAACAGCAGCAGGCCCGCCCTCACCCTCACGCCCTCATGCCCTCGTCCACACAGCCCCCTCTCCTGCGTGTAGAGGTCACTGGGGAGACGTCTGGGGGGAGGAGGGGAGGGGGAGGAGGGGAGGGGGGTTCTCTGCACAGCACAGTACAGAGAATGTGGGATCATGCTGGGTGTAACAAAGCGGAACAGGGTTGCGTAACATGCCGCATGGTAGCAGGCGGTTAGGGAGGCAGACAGACACACAGGCAGACAGACAGGCAGACAGACAGGCAGACACACAGGCAGGCAGAATCACAGGCAGGCAGGCAGGCAGACACAGGCAGACACACAGGCAGGCAGACACACAGGCAGGCAGACACACAGGCAGGCAGGAAAGAGGGAAGGCAGCCAGAAAGTAAGGCTGTCCAAAGCTCCTGTCTAACAGTGTGTCCTGCTGGCTCTGCTGCTGCAGTTAGCAGACCTCCCCCCCCTCAGTTACCTGACCTGGACTAGGCTAGGCTAGGTTAGGGCTAGGCTCCTCCAGTGACACAGCTGTCACCTGACCCCGTCACTACCTCACCTGTCTGGGCCTCAGCCAGCTGGCACTCACAGCCTCCAGCCTCTCGTGTTACTCTGCACCTGGGACACTACCGCTGTTACACATACCCCTCTCCTGGAGCACCTGGGACACTACCGCTGTTACACATACCCCTCTCCTGGAGCACCTGGGACACTACCGCTGTTACACATACCCCTCTCCTGGAGCACCAGGTAGCTCACTGGGAACAGGGTGCACATAGTGTCATCCCCCCTCTCTCTACATGCCCTGCCTAGATCTCCTTACAAAACCCCACATCAATACCACTCTGCAGTAAAGCATGAGTCATCGCTGCGTACACACACCCCCCTCTACAGACAGAAATAGAAGTCTCTCTCTATCTCTCTCTCTCGTCTCTCTCTCTCTCTCTCTCTCTCTCTCTCTCTCTCTCTCTCTCTCTCTCTCTCTCTCTCTCTCTCTCTCTCCTAATCTGAATGAGACAGCAGTTGCTAGAGAGGGATATCTGGAGGTTTACAAGAGATTTATGTCATCGATAATCTGACTGCTTCATACTGGCTCCTTGGGACCAGCCCTGAACCCTCTTTACCCCCCTCTCTTCCCCCTCCCTCCCCCCCCTCCCCTCTCTCTCTCTCCCTCATCTGTCTCCAGTAATTTAGTAGCTTCTATCCAAACTGTGTAAAACGTTTAAATGTTATCTGGGCTGATGCACCACTCTACTCGATATCTGTTGTATCAATCTATTGTGTCTGTCTCTCTCTGTCTCTGTCTTTCTTTATCTCTTTCTTTGTCTCTGTCTTTCTCTCTGACCGCTGGGTCTGACCTCTGACCTCTGTGTCCTCCTGCAGGGGTCGCGACCTTAAGAAGCACCACGAGCAGCGCGTGTACGAGCGCGAGATGCAGCGCATCACCCTGCCACTGTCCGCCTTCTCCAACCCCACCTGCGAGCTGATGGACGAGAACACCATCGTGATCACGGCCGGACACACCACCCCCGGCCAGGACGGGGGCGAGGAGGAGGGCGGAGACCCCCTCATGGCCTCCGCGGGGACCCCCCGGAGCCTAGACCCCCCATGGGGTCACAAAACGGACCGTGACGAGGACCTAAACCAAACCGCCCCCTCCTCTCTCTCTCTCTGTCTTCTTCTACACCACCCCCTGTTTTAACGAGCTGTGAGGAGAACGGGAGCTCCAAAGACTGAACTGACGTCTGTGTCGCTACGATATCCTGCATGTCATGGCGGGCTAGTCACGAACAGGAAGTGACACGCGGCGAGAAGCCGTTGTGGGGGAAGGAGAGATGGGTGTGTACAAAAGTGCATGTATGGGGTGCACGTTGATATATGCTGTTCGATATATATATGATAACTTGATGCTGGGCAAACCTGTTTCTCTTGTAGCTGGTTTGAATGTCTTGTGAATGGGGGATTAGCATCAATTGTTGTTTATACTGGGTTGTGATTTTCAGAGAATTGCTTTCTGTGTTAAGAAGGTATCCAAAGCCTTTTCAAGTGTTCTGACTTATGTAATTATAAGATTACACTCGGAGGCGTTCCCCGATACGAGGGCTGACGTGACGGGGGGGAGCGCCCCCTCTCACGCTGGCTAGGTGAGACAGGAAGTCAGGGTCTAATTTCCCTGGGAAAGACCAGAGAGCTGTTGTACTGGGAAGCCAGTGTTACGTGTTGGGTGAGCTGTATCACAGCAGGGTGAGGGGTTCTGAGGGTGGTCTGGGAGGGACAGCGAGACGTCCCCCAGTCTGACCCTGTGACACGTCTGACCCTGTGACCGTCTGACCCTGACCCTGTGACTGTGCCTTAGCATGAGGCCCCTGACGGTGGCCCTCCCTGAGGAGAAGCGCTGGCTGGAGTCCAAGTCTCTGGCTTCCACAGGTTAAGCAGACAGGACAAAAGGAGATGTGTGTGTGTGTGTGCGTGTGTGCGTGTGTGTGAACCTGAGAAGGCAGGTCATACTCAGAACTGCCGGGGCTCGGTCGAGCTCAGTCGTCCGGTGAGAACCGGTCAGAACCGGTTCTACGCTCAGTACGATGGAGCCAGACTGTCTACGAAGCCTGGAGCTTAGATTTGATTTGGACCATTGAATTATGTGAACCATATTTTGGGACACTTTGAGGGATAATTATGGAAGATTCAGAAGGAACGGCTGAATACTTTTTCAAAGGTCGATGATGTGATGGGTGGTTACTGCTGAAAGCACAGAGAAAATTAGAGATAATGAATGTCATCTACCCATTAATCATTGACTACAATTTACAATCTAGTAAATTAAGTTTATCCTATTTCTGTGCTACTGTTGTAATGTCACTTCGAATGGTCTTTTTGGGGTGATTCCATTTAAAAGTTACTTGATCTGCATCACTGGTAATTTAGTTTATAGTCGTCTTTTTGTTGTTGCTTAGGCTACTGTAAATATTTGATTTACCTTTTGCAATGGATTCAAGTTCGGTTTCTTGAAAAAAGTTATTGTAGCCTATCTGTATATTTGGCAGATTTTACTGCTGTGACAAATAAATAAAGCTGATAATAAAAATATATAATTTAATTGTATCTTTAAAATGTATACTGATGTTATTCGCTCATCTTCGGTCCCCGTTTAAATAAGTGACTCGTGAGGAACATTACCATGGCAATATGGTGTGCTAGCGAGACCCTGTGGTAGCGTACGGAACTGCAACCATCAGTGGCAGTTGGTCACCAGAGAGCATTTTGGTCCACAAATGAACACCAGAAAGACAAATGAACACGTTTTGATCGTTTTATTCATGAAACGCTAGGATGATACAAGCAATAGTGGTTACAACTTGTAGTCAGTACCTTAGAACACGATGCTAGCAAAGAAAACGAAATAATCGAAAGTTGTAAATCATTCTACAAAGTGTCTTCAAACCCTTGATTCCCATAAGAAAATGCCATCTGATAGGGCATATTATTTACATTTCTATACATTTCTTACAGCAAAATTGATTCAAATATATATAATCCAGTTCTATTTGTACAGGTCACTTTTAGTGGGGGTGGAGAAACCAGACGAAATTGTTCAGCAGCTGCAACACGGAGATCTTCTGATGTTGCACCAATGTCACCGCTCATTCTAACAACCAGTAAACACTTTTAAATCAACACTTGATAATTACCGTTTCATTTAATCAAATACTAAAAATCCTCACTGAAATGGTGTTAAATTTACTGGTAAACATTCAGCTAGTGCAGGGGTGGGCAATTCCGGTCCTCGAGGGCCGCTGTCCTGCATGTTTTAGATGTTTCCCTGCTCCAGCACTCCTGTTTCAAATGAATGGGTTGTTCGCAAGCTCTGTGGAAGCCGGGTAATGACCATTCATTTGAATCAGGTGTGCTGGAGCAGGGAAACATCTAAAACATGCAGGACAGCGGCCCTCGAGGACCGGAATTGCCCACCCCTGAGCTAGTGTGATATACAGATTTGTACATAATTCGTCAGTAGCCTAACTCGGTGTCAGTTAAAGCCTTATAATACAAAAGGATTTCTTGCGCGGTCCACCGGCAAGAAATAAAAGAAAGTGAGTGCACATACTTTAGTAACACAACCAGTGGTAGTGAGTTTGTGTTGCTCTAACCAAACATCTATGATCAGTAACATTTCAAGATGAAGGTCGGTTCAAGCTTCCGAGTCTCCGTCATTCCCGAAGAAGCTCCGCAGCAAGGTGTTCTCCCACAGCGTGACGTCGATGTTCGCTCTCCTCTCACACTGCTGTGGTGTAGCACACACGCCCTCCCTCCCTGCCATAAACTCACTCCAACACGTCAAGTCAGCCAGACTCACTCACTCCTTTTCCCTGCTCACGGTGATCTGGAAGAACCTCTCAGTTTCACCATAGGCAGGAACTCGTCACGTAGCGCATCGCTACAAGCCTGAGCGAGCCAAAACAACATGGCTTCTTCACGAGGCCTGATACCAGGAGCACAAGGTCGCACCCCCTCAACAGGGAGTCCTGTTCTCTAAACAACGACAGAGCCTCATGACTGCAGGGGTAAACACAGACCAGATGTGGATGACACTGCATTTCCTGGTGTGCACTTTTGGGGGGTAAAAGTATAGGGGAGGTTGTGTGTGTGTGGGGGGGGGTTGGGAATGCTTCCAGGTAAGTTCTCCATAGTCTTTTTTTGAAATGTGGCTCCTCCACTTATCTCCACTTCACACATCACATGACCACACATGTCACGTGACCACACAGGAAGAGGAGCCAGATCCAGGGTGCTCAGGTTATCCAGTAAAAAAAAACGGTCCAGTCCATCTCCCCCCCTCCCTCTCCCCACCTCCCCCAGGGGCCTCTATAGGGGCTGAGAGAGAGGGAGGGGGGGGGCTGTGCCGGGGGCTAGGTTTCGGCCGGGCTAGAGCCTGCAGGGGGCGCTGGCGTGGGGCTCGGGGCTGGGGAGTCGTCTCTGGGAGGGTGCAGACGGGACAGCCTGTGCTGCAGCTCCTCCAGCTCCGCAGGCAGAGGGATACCCATCTCCTGGCTGAGGGACAGAGCACCGAAACAATCCTCCAGCTTCTGGAAGCAAGGCCTGGGGGGAGAGAGGGGAGGGGGAGAGAGAGGGAGGAGAGAGGGAGGAGGAGAGAGAGGAGAGAGAGAGGGGGAGATAGAGAGGGAGAGAGAGAGGAGAGAGATGAGAGAGAGAGAGAGAGAAAGAGAGACAGAGAGGGGGAGGGTGACAGGGGGAGGGATAACAGGGTGAGTGGGGGGGTAAGTAGAGGCTAGAGGTTAGAGGCCAGACAGACTGAGGCAGACTGAGGTCGACCACGGAAGTGGTCTGGCAGGGGGAGCGTGTCCCTGGAGATGGTATCTAAGCGCTGGCTGCCTGGATACCGTCTCCAGGGAGATGACGCGCTCTCCCTCTAAGGTCCTGTGGTTCGGCTGTAAACACTCAACCCAGGAACTCTGCTGGACTGAACCACTACATTCACATATATAGAACACTTAAAGAGGAACAATAGGTACGATTCCCCCCCCCCAGTAGAAACAGAAATGTTTTGTCCCTCAGAAACATGTAGAAGCTAATGAATCACTGTGAGAGTGGTTAAGCAGCACAGAGACCAGCGGAATGGCAACTTGTGGTCCAACTGCCGTTTACTTTCCAGTCAATCATGTTGCAGCCCTCCTTTTCTAGCCAATCGTCTTTAACAAGGCGGGCTTTCCTGCTTGGCTTATTTTGTGATACCGCTGTCAATCAAAACTGAGCTGAAAGCACTGAAGACAAGAATAGGCTGTTTCTCATACCTGAATATTAACGCTACCTATTGTTGCTTTAAGTCCGTTAAACCATTTAGTTTCCAGTGAACCTACCGGTTTTCTGGAATCAGATCACAACAAGCCACAGCCAATGGGAAGAAAGCAGGCGGGCAGTCGTGTGGCAGAAACTTCTCCATGAACTTCTCCACGTTCAGGCCGAAGTCCAGGGTTCTGGGAAGGCACTCCGGGTCTGCGTTCACCTGCCCGATGATCTGAGAGAGACAGGAGGTTAGCACCGCACAGCTCGCCAACACAGCTCGCCAACACAGCGGGAAAAACAGTCCAGACATTAAAGATGGACCCTCGTCACAAACGAGCACTTCCTCACCTCGCAGAGCACAATCCCGAAGGAGAAGATGTCCACTTTCTCATCGTAGCGTTTACCTGGAGGAAGAGCAGAATGAGTTGAGCGATGACCTCTCCTCTCCACCCCGGCCCCCTTACTCCCCCCAATGCTGCCCTTTCTCCCCTCTCCCCTCCGGCCCCCTTACTCCCTCCTCCCCCTTCTCCCCTCCCCTCCCCCTCCCTCCCTCACCGTTCAGCATCTCGGGGGCCATCCAGTAGGGGTTCCCCACCACCGTGTAGCGCTTCTTGCGGTCGATGCGTCTGAACACTCTCTTCTTATTGGTGCTTTTCTCCGGGGGCGGTTGCCTCACCTTCTCCTCCACCACGAGCCGAGACAGCCCGAAGTCCGCCACCACCACCGTGTTGTCCTGGAGACCAGCAGAAGGTCAGAGGTCAACAGAATTAGGGACGGCTCCTTCGCCGGGTCAGACCGAGGGAGTCCAGCCCAGCGGGTAGAGACTCTGACAGTAGATCGAGAGGTTACACGGTTCAAATACCCCCCCGCCACCTTTCCCCTGTACGTCTCTGGAGCTGACAGGCAGAGACTTGCTGAGGCTGAGCGTACCTCCCCAAGGCCTCTCTCAGCTGAGGCTCACCCTGTGTGTGTGTGTGTGTGTGTGTGTGTGTGTGAGTGTGTGGTGTGTGTGTGGTGTGTGAGATGTGTGTGTGTGTGTTGGAGTGAGATGTGTGTGTGTGTGTGTTGGAGTGAGATGTGTGTGTGTGTGTGTGTGTGTGTGTGTTGGAGTGAGATGTGTGTGTGTGTGTGTGTTGGAGTGAGATGTGTGTGTGTGTGTGTGTGTGTGTGTGTTGTGGTGAGATGTGGGGCTTGTTGCAGCAACACGGCTCGTCTCTGGCAGGCTCAGACAGGACTTGGCCTGGTCACAAAGGAGGGCGTCTCCCTCCTGTCACTCTCTCATCAAACACACAGAGCGAGCCAGATCCCACCCCTCTGGGCCCTGCGGCGCTGCACAGTTCAGCACACCAGCGCTCCCCTCAACAGCAACTTGGAAGCTGTTGAATCTGTGTAGCCGTGAGAAAAGGAGGGGCCCCGTTCGGCTCCTCCCTCAGTTCTCTCAGCGAAGACACCTACCAGTTTAATCAGGCAGTTGTGTGAGTTGAGATCTCTGTGGATGATGCTCATTGAATGAAGATACGTCTGTGGGGAAGAGAGAGAGAGAGAGAGAGAGAGACATAGATGAAGTGAACAGTTACCACATCATCTTGAGATCCTGCTTTTCCATGTGGTGCCTAGATAACGAAAAGGGCTGAGATGAGAGACTGAAGAGCGTGGAGAAAGGGACTCTGGACTACAGTAACCATGGGGCTAATCGTCACAGCAACAGCACAGGGGGGTCCCTCTCGTGGCGCCAGACCTACGACCCCTCCTATCAGAACCAGCCAGCAGGGGGACATGATGTTTCCATGAGATAGTAAACAAACAGGGAGAGGAGGGGAGGGGGGGGGGTTCTAATGAAACACAGGCATGCAGGACAGTTGGAGTTGATTGAGTGCGCCGGCCCTTTAAGGCTGTTGTTCGAGTGCTCCATAGACCCCCAGAACTAGTGAAGCTAGTGTCTACAGGAGATGGGGGGAGGGGGTCCCATCAACCAATAGGAACGTTCTCTGGAACTCACCATTCCAGAAGCGATGCTCTTTGCAAAGCTCACCCTCTGTTCCCATGGAAACTGTTCCTGTCAAAACCAAGAGAAACAAGCAATGAATAGGTGGGACCCCGACTAGCGTTGATGCTCACACACACACACACACACTTATTAACACACACACACTCATAAATCTGTGTGTCTGTACGAATGCATGTAAACCTGATTGTTATCAAAAAGTACACGACAGACCTTGAACATAAACAATAACCATCTAGTGAGGCCCAACAGGGCATATTAAATCAGAGCCCAGCTAGGACAGACTCGTTAGATCAGAGCCCAGAGCTAAGGACAGACCTCGTTAGATCAGAGCCCAGAGCTAAGGACAGACCGCGTGCTCTGGCAGACTACGAGGCATCTATCAACACACAGCAACAACAACAACAACCTCTTCAAAAAACCTGGGAATGTTTGCTACATTCAGCCCCGGGCTCTGCTGGTTAACATGCAAGCCAGGGCTACCCTGGAGCCTAGGGGCCGTATGCACCCAGGTTACCCCAGGATCAGGCCTTCACACACAGGGTCTGGACATGCAAGCCAGGGCCACCCTGGAGCCTAGGGGCCGTATGCACCCCGGTTACCCCAGGTCCAGGCCTTCCCACACAGGGTCTGGTACACAGCAGACCCCTTAGACCCACGCAAGGATATTTTAGGACCTGGGGAGGCTGGGGGGAGGCTGGGGGAGGCTGGGGGGGGGGTTAAGTATTCTCTACGCACCATGTCTCTAATAAAGTCCTTCAGCGTGCCTCCTTCGATGAATTCAGTTATTAGATTCAGCCTCTTGTCCTTGTAGAGGACGCCGATGAACTTCAAGACGTGGGGATGGTCGAGGCACCTCATGACTTTGACCTGGAGCGGAGAGAGGAGAGAGAGAGAGAGACAGGGAGAGGGAGAGACAGTGAGAGAGGGAGAGAGAGAGAGAGAGAGAGAGAGACAGAGAGAGCGAGAGAGAGAGAGGGAGAGAGACAGGGAGACCCAAGAACCAGATTAAATAAGATAATTTTAAATAAGAGAATCTTAAATCCACATTTATTATTTCAAACCAAACCGCATAATCTCTCATAACGTTTTCCACATTTGGGGAAACTCTGTCTGAGCTGGAATCGAAAGCACCCCCCCCTACCCCCCCCTTGTCCAGCTGTGGCGTGTGTGAGGTCTGTCTGCAGCCACAGGCTGGATGTTCAGGCAGGTCTGGACTACCCACCTCCTTCAGAAAGGTCTTCTGGGTCTCCTCGTCACAGCGAATCAGCTCCTTCATCACCATCACCTCTCCTGTGGCCTTGTGGGTCACCTGGAGGAGGGCAGGGAGAGGACCAGAGGTCAGCTGAGGGGGGGTGTGTGTGTGTGTGTGTGTGTGTGTGTGTGTGTGTGTGTGTGTGTGTGTGTGTGTGTGTGTGTGTGTGTGTGTGTGTGTGTGTGTGTGTGTGTGTGTGTGTGGAGGGGGTTGAACTGAGCTCAGGGTCAGAAACATTCTGCTTTGGTCGGTCTGCTGTACAGGAGCAGGCCAAGGCCCTGGGTGGGCCAAGACGAGCTCTACGCTGGCAGTGTGTGAGACAGACAGACGGGTCGCTGTGTGTGTGTGTGTCTGTGTCTGTGTGCGTGTGTGTGTGTGTGTGTGTGTCTGTGTGTGTGTCTGTGCGCGTGTCTGTGCGCGTGTCTGTCTGTGCGTGTGTGCGTGTGTGTGTGCGTGTGTGTCTGTGTGCGTGTCTGTCTGTGTGTGTGTCTGTGTGTGTCTGTGCATGCGTGTGTGTGAGCTGACCTTGATGGCCTGTCCGAAGAAGCCCTTCCCCAGCACCTCCCCGTGGATGAGGTCACATGGTCTGAAGATGCGATGGGAGCAGCTGCTGGAGGAGCGGAGCGACTCGGAGCGCCCGATGTCACGTGACAGGAAGGGGTGTGCTCTGGGGGACGTGGGGCCCGGGGACTTACAGATGCTGCTGCTGCGTCTGAGGAGGAAGTGACATCAGCCGGGCAGGAAGACACACAGACAGCACAGGAAGTAGACCGTTTTCCCCTCCCCTCTCCTCGTATCTGGTGGGCGGGGCCTGCCGTGATTGGCTGATGTCTGCGTACCTCAGAGAGCGTCTCTTCAGAGAGCTGTCGTCCACCTCGTCCGCCCGCTCCAGGACGCCGTCCGGCGGCGAGGACAGGCGCATGCGTGAGGTGGCGGGAACGCCCAGACGGTTGTGGGAGGAGCCTAGCATGAGCTGGTCCAATCGCTGCCGGACAGGGTCGTACTCGATCAGCAGCTGCAGCGTCTGACTGGTCCGATGGAGGAGGTCATCCACCTGAGAAGGACCAATCAGAAATCAGCACAAACGGACACCGTTTTTTTTGGAGCGCCCTTGAAAAGAAAAAAACATGTTGAGACTTTTCGTAGGAGGACCATGGATTGTAATAACATGGAGATAGGCAGGACTCCAATCATAATAACAGGTTCAAGACAACCCTGGACCGGCTAGTTCCACAACATAAATCCAGCCTGCTGAACTGTGATCGGAAAGCAGCTCGAGGGTAAACAGGAAGGTTAAAGCCGACTTGTGAATGAATACTCCTCTGGAATGCACGCCTCAGTTTTAAGGTGAGACTGGAGAGCTGGAGAGCTTCCAGAGAGCTTTAGGAATGCTCTCACGACGTGAGGAACGGACGGAATGCGCAACGTTCGCCCAACGTTGGCGTGTATTTATGGCGAGGCGACGCTCTGCGTTTGAGCGCACACTGATCAAACACCACTGGGGAGCTCCCGCTGAGATGCCATCCGTTGCCCGGCAACTCGCCGCAGCCCCAAAGAACTCACCTCGTCCTCCATCAAGTTTCCGACAGGAAGTCCATTGATCTCCAGGATCCTGTCGCCGACGTGGATGGCGTTGCGAACCTCTGGGCTGATGTGCATCCCTCGAACCCTGGAAGAGAACAGAGGACAGAGGTCAGCGTCGGGGGGGGCGGGGGGGGGACCCACGGGCGTTAAACATCATGTCAGAAGGATCCGTCTGTTAAAAAACCGTGTCACGCAATCAGAGATACGAACATCTGTTTGTAACATCTGCTCCCTGTCATCACGGCAACCTGTAATCATGTCTTAGATAAGGCCGCTCCACCCCCTCACCTCATCTCACCCCACACCCTCCCTCCCCTCACACCCTCCCTCCACCACCCTCCCTCCCTACACCCCTTTCACCCTCTCCACCCTCCCCCTGCCCCCCACTCACTCTTTGACCTGCAGGCTGGCTGTGCCCGCACCCACGTCCCCCACCAGGGACACGGAGAACCCCCGCTGGCCGTTGGTGGCCGAGGGCATGGACAGCAGAGTGACCGTGTGGGGCAGGGACTCTGGCCCAGAGTCCGGAGAGCGCTTCTCCAACATGGGCGTCAGGACAACCTGCTTGTAGCACTTCCCACTGGTCACAGGAGAGAGGAGGGAGAGAGGGAGGGAGGGGGGAGAGAGGAGGGAGGTCAGGGTTTTGATTTGAAAGCCATGAGAAAAAGAACAGCGATACACAATGCCTTCATGTCTCACAACATACCCAAAATAAACATCCACATCTTAACACAAACACACATTTTTCTCAGGCGTTTATAAACTAGAAATGACAAGCAGTAACAGCAGCAGCAGTAACAGCAGTAGTAACAGCAGGCTCTCCCATCGGGTGTTCTCACCAGTAGAGTTTGGAGCGTTCCACCAGAGCGTACGTATCCTGGTCCTCGATCACCACCTTGCAGCTCAGACACACAAAGCACTCTGGATGGTACTTGTACTCCCCGGCTACCTGGAGAACACACACACACACACACACACAGCGGGTCGGTTTCAGCTGTGTTCCTCACAGGAGCTGCGTACAGGAGCAGGCTTGAGAGACAGAGAGAGAAGTGTGGAGTTAGAGAAGGAGGTGTGGAGGTGTTAAGCTGAGGTGTGCGTGCAGCCCTGCCCTCCGAGGGGGCGGAGCCTGTAACACCTGCTTCTGTCTGTGAAACGCGATGATGTCACCTCTCCGGCCCCGCCCCCTCTTCACATCGGATCAGTCAGTCAGAGTCAGTGGTTCACACCGTTGCTACCCGTCCGCCTCTGGGCCGTCTCACGCACACAGCCTCACTCGAGATTTCACTCCCTACATTACACACTGCATGTCTGGCTAGCTGTCTGGCTGGCTGTTACACAGCATGAGACAAATCGATATACCCACACAATACATGTTCTCTCACAGACACAGAGAGATAAGAGAGCAGGTGGTGTTTTGTGGATGGGACCACAGCTCCGGGGGGTGTGTGTGTGGGGGCAGGCGTAGGTGAGGTCTGGACAGTGTGGAGCTAGCCTGCCTCAGCGCTAACACCCCAGGTCTAGACAGTGTGGAGCTAGCCTACACCAGCGCTAACACCCTGGGTCTGGACAGTGTGGAGCTAGCCTACACCAGCGCTAACACCCTGGGTCTGGACAGTGTGGAGCTAGCCTGCACCAGGGCTAACACCCCAGGTCTGGACAGTGTGGAGCTAGCCTCCACCAGCGCTAACACCCCAGGTCTGGACAGTGTGGAGCTAGCCTGCCTCAGCGCTAACACCCTGGGTCTGGACAGTGTGGAGCTAGCCTACACCAGCGCTAACACCCTGGGTCTGGACAGTGTGGAGCTAGCCTGCCTCAGCGCTAACACCCTGGGTCTGGACAGTGTGGAGCTAGCCTACAGCAGCGCTAACACCCTCAGGCTCTGGTGTGGAGCTAGCCTACACCAGCGCTAACACCCCGGGTCTGGTGTGGAGCTAGCCTACACCAGCGCTAACACCCCGGGTCTGGTGTGGAGCTAGCCTACACCAGCGCTAACACCCCAGGTCTGGTGTGGAGCTAGCCTACACCAGCGCTAACACCCCAGGTCTGGTGTGGAGCTAGCCTACACCAGCGCTAACACCCCAGGTCTGGTGTGGAGCTAGCCTACACCAGCGCTAACACCCCAGGTCTGGTGTGGAGCTAGCCTACACCAGCGCTAACACCCCAGGTCTGGTGTGGAGCTAGCCTACACCAGCGCTAACACCCTGGGCTCTGGTGTGGAGCCCTCTGGTGATTCTCTCACATTCCCCGGCGGTAAACCCACGTTACGATAAGATGTGCCAGAACTTGATCTCCTCGCCAGATGTGAAAGCTGGAACGCGGCACAGGGGGGTGAAACCCTTCATGACACCTCGGTGGTTTGTGAAGCAGGGCTTGCTCCACTCTCTCCTTTCCTTTCCTACACCCCACCGCTGTGAGGCAGGTTATGAGTCAGAGTGCGACAGGCCATCGTGTGTGGTGATGTCACCCTGGCTGAGTGAGAGCTCCCTGGAGGCCCGGGGCCGTGTTAGTCAGCGGGGATCCCAGCAGGGGGCCGCCTGGGGCGGGCTGGGACTGACAGGGCTGGGGCACAACGCTCTCTCTCTCTCTCTCTGTCGCTCTCTCTCTCTCCCTCTCTCTCTCTCTCTCTCTCTCTCTCTCTCTCTCTCTCCTCTATGTCTCTCTCTTCTCTCTCTCTCTCCTCCTGGGTTCACAGAACACCTGGAGCCTGTCCTTCAGCCCCGCTAGTGAGTTGGAGGGAGGGAGGGAGGAAGGGGAAGAGAGCGTGAGAATGAGAGAGAGAGAGAGTGACAGAAAAAGTGACAAGAGAGTGACAGAGAGAGGGAGAGAGTGACAAGAGGGTGACAGAGTCATATCTCTGTCACTGCTGCTGACAGAGAGATGACTCATCAGGAGGTAACATTTGGGATTGACGACTGGAACTCCAGACAACAAAGAAACTGAATAGAACGTGACGTGTCATTTCTGCATCGCTGCTGATCAGAACAGTTGAAGTGAGCTGTGTCACACAGCATCTCTCTGCTAGACAGCATCTCTCTGCTGGACAGCATCTCTCTGCTAGACAGCATCTCTCTGCTAGACAGCATCTCTCTGCTAGACAGCATCTCTCTGCTGGACAGCATGGCTCTGCTGGACAGCATCTCTCTGCTGGACTCCACGCTGGTTGGGCTGTGGAGGAGGAGGCTGCCAGCTACAACTTTGCCAAAAATCCTTGGCACCCCACGTCCGGCAAAACCAAGACTCAATAGAAGGTCCATTATGTGTTTCGCTTTACTGGCAAATTCATGCGGTCAGAGAGACCCACATTAGTCCAGTCCGGAGACAAAAGCTCCTTATATGACAACCCCATTGTTGATTCGGTCAGCTTCTCGGTTACGTGCCCCAGAAGTGGACAAATTAGCCTGCGTTTAAAACGCAGCACTTCCAAGTCAATACATTGGCAGTGCATTGCACAGTACTAACAAACCCCAAAGCCACATCCAGCTCTCTTCCTCCATAGCATAGCCATGAGCTCATGCTTGCAGCTCAGAAGACAAACACAGCTTTGACACGTAGGCGGTGGAGCTTAAACATTCTGAACTTCCTTTAATAACAGATACTTGATCTTCCAAAACCGCCCGCAAACAAACGATGATGATGGAGCGGCTCTGTGGGTGGATCTCCTGCCCCCCCCAACCAGACCCACCTGCCCCACCAGGACCACCTCCAGAAGCACTTCATCTGCTCCACAGAAGACCCCTAGACCCACTGTCAGTCACTCACCGCAGCCCGGGATGGAAAGCGCTGGCCGTCATGACCTCAGTACCCCTCCCCCACAACCACGCCCATGACCCAATGACCACACCCCGCGACCACACCCTCGCCCCAGGACCACGCCCTTGCTCCACAACCCCGCCCCCCCACATCGGTGACG